>VDFB02284953.1:73812-228499 GCA_007258455.2 Sequoia sempervirens
CATCATGGTTGACTGATGACTTATTTGTTGATCATAATCATTGTATAGATTTCACATGAACAATCTAATTAACATGTATCTTGATGTCTTCTAAGGATTTTGTTTGAAATTTGCATAATTTTCTTGTTTATGTACCATGATTGGAAGATAGTGATTCTTATTCATGATGATTTTATGGTCTTTTACATGAATGATCTAATGACATGTTATTAAACTTGAAGGTTTTAATGACATGAATGTTGAATTGAGTTGTAATGGTTTTGTTTTATGGTTGTATCACTTCTTATTATAGAGCCTGTCCCAACATGAGAAAACACTCTTCCTCTCAACTCTCTTCCCCCTCTCTCTCAGGTCTCTCCCTCTCCCTCTCTCCCTCTCTCCCTCTCTCCCACTCTCCCCCTCTCTCTCTATCTCTCCATCCCTCTCTTTATCTCAAATCTTCATCTATCTCTCCCTCTCACTCTTAGGTTCCTCCCACCCCTCTCTCTCTCTCTCTCAAGTCTCCTCCGAGGCTTTACAAAATGCTCGCCACTCCGCTTAGCCATATCAGGTCTCTGTCTGCTCCTTGGACCAGGTCTCCATAACAGCCATACCATCTTGGCTCCAGTTTCTGCAAATTGTCTCTCCAGGTCATATGTTGGACTCTCTCCCTCCCTTTCTCAAGTCTTTTTCTCTCTCTCTCCATCTCAAGACTCTCTCTTCCTCTGTCCCTCCCTCTCTCCATCTCCCTCTAAGGACTCTCTCCCTCTCTCCCTCTCAAATCTTTCTCTCTCTCTTACTCCCTTGCTTCCTCTCTCCCTCCAAACTATATATCTCTCTCTCTCCTTCCCTTTATACAACACTCTCTCCCCCCTCTCTCTCTCCCTCTTAGCACTCTCTCCCCATCCCTCTTAGGTCTTTCTTTATCCCTCTCTCTCAAGTCTCTCCCTCCCTCCCTCCCTCCCTCCCTCCCTCTCTCTCTTGTGAATTGGCCGCACATCAATAATTTTGTTAGCGGTGGTACATTTTCCTTGGTATTATTAATATTTAGCTGCTTTTAAGTTTTCTTTACAACTCATCTTCCTTGGTGGGAAAATTGATGAGAAATCTTGTCATTATTAATATTTAGCTACTTTTAAGTTTTCTGTAAGCATTTATAAGGCCATATGAGTTATATTTCAAATCTTGCCATTATTGCAAGTGACGAAAAATCTATCTAATAATAGTGTTACCTGATATAAGATATGATTGATGTGACAACCTTTTTCTAATTCTACTTTGAAAAAGCCCACCTCATTTTCAAAGGGAGATAATGTATTCAATATATTATATAATATATAATATATATTACATAATATTAATATAGTATATAATATTTCATATATATAATATATAGTATACTATACAGAAAATATGTACTATATAGTATAATATAATAATATAATATATATAACATAATATTATATATTATAATAATATAATATTATATAATATAATAATATATATTATAATATTATATATATTAATATATAATATATTATATATAATACATAATATTATATATTTATGTATTATAAATACATAATACATATATATAATACATATTATATAATATTATGTATTATAAATAATATAAACAATTATAATTAACGGATATCCGTCTAATAACAAATATCCATTCAGGATTTGGTTTGGGCTGGAAAGTCAATGAAAAAAATGTGTTTTTCATAATTTGTTTAGTTTTTCAAAGTCACCCTTGTGGCCGACGACTTTTTTTTTACCTGATTTTCATCAAACAAAAAGTGTTTATAGAAAAAATTGTCACCTTTCCACCAATATAACCTTTTCCTTATTTTGAATTAAATAAATAATTATTATTGATTTTCTACCTACATTACATCTAAAGTCCTGATTGATAGGTTGATTGAAAAACTTCTATAAATTTCAAACTACTTAACATTTTTCGAATCTACAAGATGCACTACATTCTATGCTTCGCCTACTATAGGATAAAAGAAAAAAATGAATTTCATAATTTTTTGACCAAGTTACGATGGTCATACATAGATTTTTTAATAATTCTAAATATTTCTATGAAAAAAATCATAACTAATTATTTATGTGGAAAAATATTACAAAAAAAAATTTGGCACATCTCGACATGTGTCCTCTACTTATATTTGAAAAATTAGAAAAAATATTATTTATTTCTTATACTTAGGGTGGTCAGACACACACCTATTTCTTATCCTTTTCCTCAAAAATTTAGTACCATTGTACTAAAATTTCAAATTTTCTCAAAACAAATTTACTTTTTTCCAAAAAAGGACTAGTAGCCTAGAAACTACATTCAATTTGCTACAAATTTTTATTTTACATATTTTTCAAATTATGCTAATAACCTATTCAAATTTTTATGTCAAGTTGCCTAACTTTGATTTTCTAAATTTTCATCACCACTTAGAGGCCTAGTTTGGACCCCCATGGTCCTGCACATACCCTATTGTTCCTTCTTGCCACTGTGCACCTTTGACACTATGCCCATTTTTATGCAAGACCTTACTTGGAATGTCAATGACTACATATTTAGGAATAAATATAGTATACACATTTATTTAGATATACCAGTGTATATATAAATAAACATACACATGTGTACATATGGATATATATATCTGGTTATATGTGTTTTTTAAATGTGTAGACAAAGGGGAAATTCGATGCATACATGTACTTAATTATTTTTATTATTGTTTTTCTTCTATATCCTATTGTTTGGATAAGAAAGGATGAAGGGACCAACTAGCAATATATACAAATATCTGCATATAGGTATATATAGAAATATAGTAAAAAACTACAATCATACATATATAAGCAACCTCAAAGATAAACAGATACATATAGGGATATATACATTTTCATTTATCATTTTTATTCTTTCTGTTGTATCTCCTATTGTTTGGACAATATTAAAAGTGGAATGGTTATACCCATTTTCATTTAATCAAAATAGTAAAATGGTTGCTAGATTATCAATATTTCTAAGTTGTCTACCAATTTCCATTGGATGTTGTAATACATTAATATTTTATTTTTATTGTGAAATAGAGCTACCAATCAGTCAACTATAATTGCAACATTTCTTCCCTCTAAAATTTCCCACAACTATGTCTACGGAATCGGGCTTTGTGGATGGGTCTCCATAGCCCCCCAAAATTGATTTGGTGACAATGCCCACAGGTTTAGCTGCAGAGTTCGGCTCTAAGGGTACCATCCACTAGCCTCTAGATCTTGATTTTGTAAGTTTATATTTGCTTTCCCTTATACCTATTACAATTTTTTTGTTATTGTTTCCTTCCTCTTTTGTAATCAACCTAAAAATTTCCTTTTAGTTCCTTTAATTTTAGGTTTCTCAAATATAGAAACACACACCACATACCCTTTATTGTTTATGTTTCCATTTTTATTGGACTTTAGGTGTATACACACATGGCTGACCCTAGTAAAGCATATAGATGTGGAAGTACATATGCATCAATCTTTTCTAGCACATAAAAACATCTCTTTGCAACCTTTGTTTGCCTTACTCCTTTTATCCATTTGGTGTGATGAAGTACATTTTCCTTGATTGAACTTTTCTTTGTAGGCTACAAAGAAACAACCAACTTTGACTTCATTTTCAATTCGTTCCATCAATGCCAGAGATGTCGTTCCCTCTCTCGTCCTTCAACTCTTGTCCTTTAAAAAAAATGGCAGTGATGAAGGGTAGGTTGAGCAATACAAGGTTTTCTTGTCTAATGGACACCATATGAAAATAGGAATATATCCTTCCAAATGCAATGATTTGTTGTTTTCAGGTGACTTGAAAATAGTGTCCAATATATTGTTTTACTTATTTTTCAAGGCCTTAATCATATTCAACTTAGTTGTGATTATGTTAGATTTTCAAATCATTGGGACCCCTAGTTATCTCATCAAGTAGCAAGAAGAGAAAATGTTGGGACCAGAGTCACCTTATCCTTCTAAATGGACCCCTATATTTGGTGTGGAGTTGTCCCCTCAAAAACAAAACAACCCTCCAAATGTTAGCCCTATTAAATCTTTGAACATTTATCAAAATGTTTGGACAGTGAAAGGATGTGTAACACATATTAGAGAGATGTACCATTTCCATAAACAAAGAGGTGAAGGCCAACTTTTCAGTTTTGACATTATAGATATGGAGGGGACAAAAAATCATCTTACTGATTTTGATGATATTGCTGAACTACATTATGGTCAAGTTGAGATAGGTGCAACTTATTTAATATCAAGAGGTTTGGTAAAGGAAGGAAGTAAAAAAATTAGTAAATTAAATAGTAATCTTGAAATTATTTTGGATAAAAAATAAACAATAAAATGGTGTGAAGATGACATCTCTATGCCAAAAAAATCCTCATCCTTTGTGCTAGTTAGTGACATAACCAATTATAGTGATAATTGTTTGGTTGATATTATTGGAGTTGTAGTCCATGTTGGGTGCATATCAATTATTTGTAGGAAGAATGGATTTGAAACAATCTAGCGAACTATTAAACTATATGATATCTCTACTTGTATCATTGATGTTAATTTGTGGGCCCAAGTTGGAAAGAAAAAGGTGATTCCTTGGAGCACACATGTAACTTTCTGGTGATATAGTCATAGTTGTTGTGTGGGGTGGCTGTGTAGGCTACTTTAATGGAAGGTTACCAACACATCGAGAACAACAGTCCTTGACATTAACTCTTCAATTATTGATGCAAACACTCTCAGATCCATGGGCCCAATCAAAGTATAACATAAGGTTTCATCTTCTTCTACACCTCATAGGCTTCATCCTTCAAATGATAGAGTTACTATTCCATTCATCTTGAACAACTGCTTTGGCTTACCAGAAACTATTGAAGCCATTTTTAAAGCAACCATTCAAATTGAAAAAAATGATTCTTTTTGTTATCATACTTGCCCCTTATTGGTTAATGGGAAATAATGAAAAATAAAATGCACTCGCCCCAGTGCTGATATCTGGTTTTGTGATCGCTACCAAATGAAAATCGAGGAATGCAACTTTCGCTACCTTCAATAGTTAAATCTATAAGACCATTCAACCAGCCTTTGGTGTATTGATTTTAATGAAGCTACCACTATTTTATTGCAAATTCCAACAAAAGACATCTACATGTTGTAAGATAGCTCTGAGTCTACAACAAATCCTATTGCTATTATTAAAGGCCTTATTTGTAAAACTTACATCTTTACTTCCATGACCAAAACAAACAAAATTATGATGACCGACTTAAAACAACGATTGTGAAAGCAGCAAAACTTGATTTCCAAGTAGAGTGTAAAATGTTTCTCTCAGATATATTAAAGATATCTGCCCCTGTTTCAGAAAAAAAGGCTACTCTAGCAAGCCTAGCATTTGACTACTCTTTTTCACTTTTCAACATTTCTCCTTGTCTTGCCTTTTTAATGCTCACTATGAGATGCTAAGAATTTTTTTTTGCAAATATGAATGTAATTTATTCCTATGTTTTCATATATATAATTTCACATTCATTGAGCTCCCATGCTTTTGATTTTAATATTGTGCCCACATTGTTTTTATCCTGCATTGTCACTATGATTCTTGATTCTTCTTATATGTTAGAATTTTTAGTTCTTCCATGCATATGTATTCTGAATTCACTTCTTTCCTTCATAATTATTGAATAGCAATATTATCTCCAATAGAAAACATATAACAATAGTCAAATAGTGAAAATGGTTAACAGAGAAATCTATAGAATACTTGTATATATAATTTTATTTATTCCAATGTTCAAACCATGTTATTCCTCCTATGATCATCCATAGATATACATTTATATACACATGGATACATATATACTTTGTTATATGTTTATGTGTAATTACTTTCACAATCATAACTAATATTTAAATAAAAAATAATCAAAATAAATAACATCAAAGTAATAAATTATCTACTGCCACATAAGCATTGGAAAAAATATGCCATACCTAAATTTATGGACTAAATTTTTTTAAGAATACTTTTTTATTGAATATTAGTAATTAAAGGCATGACTAATAACTCTTTAAAAAGGAGAATCCTTTAATGTTCCATAATTTTCATAAATATGATTTAATCCACAACTTCAAGTCTGGCATGTATTTCTATGCATATGTATCTTAAGATAATTAAATAATAATCTATCAATTGATTGATCAACCTAGACAAAAAGGTTAAATATAGATGTGCATCTAGGTCTAATAAATAAAAAACTAAGATAGAGCTAAAATTATATGTTACCTGAGGCAATCTATATAATAGTTGGCTTGTCAATTAAAAATTCAAGCTACATTATTTGGCACAATCACAGGTGAATGGTAGATAATCAGAAACCCACATTAAATAGAACTTAAAAACATGGAGAATAGAAGAGGTGAAAAAATTACTAACCCTAACCATATTTTTTTGATGAAAGAAAGAAGATTTAACTGCAATTGCTCATATGGTAATGAGTATAACACCAAAGATGCACAGAGATAACTACAAACAATAAACGAAGGGAAAAAAGTGTATGTGTATGTATATGTATATGTATATTTATGTATATTTATGTATATGTATGTGTATATGTATATGCATATGTATATGTATATGTATATGTATATATATATGTGTATATGTATGCATATGTATATATGTATGTGCATGTGTATGTATATGTATATGTATATGCATATGTATATGTATGTGTATGCATATGTATATGTATATGTATAATGTTGATCTACAAAATTCTCTTTTGAGAATTTCATTGTTTCTCTCTTCCTGTATATTACTTTCAGAAATATATAGTCTTCTATACACTGCATTTTTGCCTAATATATGATAACACTCCATGCAATTTGTGAGGGATTGCCCGAGCCTATTCACAATGACGGTGGAGTTTGTTCACCACATGGGTTGGCGATGGTGGAGTTGATTCCTCACTCAATGGGTATAGAATGGTAAAATCTTGCCATCCACCCTCGTTAGCTAGCAGATTGGATGGTTTCACAAGTGTTGTACTCTACAATCTATAGCATCTCACCCCCTTGTTGTTTTTGTAAGTTGTTTCTAGTGTCTTTTTGTCATTCCATACACATCTAACAAGAGAGATATATTTTGATAGATTTAAATAAAATGCTACTTTGTAGTGATATCATGTTGGGATCGATGCAAGCATAGATAGACAAGGAGATATGAAGCCCATCTATGGAAAAATTGGTACCTAAAAGATGACCATAGATGTAACCATAAACAAAGTTTGTTTTATAAATTTATATTTTACTAAGTTATACATTTAACCCTTTTCTTCTTGCATGGCTAGATACACTCCAGTACATACCAAAATTAGGAATGTTTATAAATTTATTTGTATGTATTCTATGCTTTGAAGAAAAACCTTTGCTATTTATTTGATGTCTTCCTTTTAACGATATCTGTGTATTTCATCCACGAAATTGGTTCTGGTTTAAAACAAGAACTCCCATATATTTTTATTTTCCTATATTTATCGACATTACAGACAAGTTCCATCTTTCCCAATTTTTTATCAGCATTCTCTTTTTATTTTAAGTTACTGTAGAAAAAAACACTAGAAAAAGGGAATCATATATGAGAACAAGAATTTTTTAAATTGCAACTTCATCATTATGTAATATATAATGAAACTCCTTGAAATTTCTCATTGGTGTTTCATACTTTATTTGCTTGACAGTTTGGCAAGAGCCCATGAGGCTTCATGATGTCGATGTGGTGGAGAGGAGAACAACCATCGGTATTACGCTTTTTCCTTTCACCGTCATATATTTGTTGCAACATATATACATGCATGCATGAATTCTTACATATGTACACTTGCCTACAATAAACATACTCTATTATACACATTACATTTGTCCATGTTTCTATAGTTATCTTTTCAGCCTATGAAAAAATTATCTGTAAGAAGCTCTTTATCAACATGCCCATATTTTTAAAGTTGTTACACCAAAAAAAAAAAACCATAATATAAGAAATCATATATGAAAACACCCAAATTTCACCTACTTCACCATTGTCTGATATGTGATATGAATCCATTAAATTTATGATGTGTCTTCCATACTTTCCTTGCTTAGAGGTTTGGCTAGAGCCCATGTGGCTTCATGATGCCAATATGGAAGGAGGAGGAGGAGCATGGGTTTTGTGGTTTTTGCTTGCACCATCATATATTGACTATTACAAATACAAAACATAATGTATTATGCTAGCTACATTTCTCCACGCTTATATAGCTATCTTTTCAACTTGCCAAATCAATTATTTAAACCCAACTCTTTATGATGATACCTATTTTCTTTTGGTTATGAAAACAATTATATGATGCAATAATTTGTGTAAAATGTGTATAAAGCCACAAAATTAATTCAAAATTCCTGCTACATTTCTTAAAATTAAATATTATAGAAAAATCATTTATGCAAAATACCCATGTAAAACAACTTACAAATTATGGAGCACAACAGTTTTAAAACTCTCAAATCTACTATAAAACAGACCCGAGGGTAACAATTTTTACAATAGTTTGTTACCAAACAAACACCATAGTGGCTTTTTTGACAATGGAACTTAATCAATATATTTTCTCCATACAAACAAAATAATGATGACAATTAAAAATTTTTTATAAGGAGTTTTAAACAAATGAGGAAAAAAGAATATCATGAAACATATTGGTACAAGGCAAGCAATCTATGTAATAGTTGCAAGAGGTATTAGGATAACACTTAAGAATCAGTTGTAAATGATAGATCAATGGAAACCTTTGGCTTGCTTTCATTTTTTTCATCTATGTATGTTTTCCTGCCTTTCTTCTATTTAATGTGGGTTTTCGATCATCTGTCATTTAGTTGTGATTCTTAAGTGTTTTCCTAATAGCTCTTCTACAATTCCTCAAATGATAGATGATCAAAAACACATTTTAAATAGAACTTTCACATATGGAGAATAGAAGGTGTAAACTACGGCTATGAACAATTTGTTATACTAAGCATGTGCTATACATAATGCGTATAGCACCAAATATGCATAAAGATAACAAGGAACAATAACTAGAGGCCGAAAAACATACATAGACCAAAAGAAATCAAGTAGTCCAAATGTATAGGTCAATGTTATGTTTGTAGTTTACACCAATCTATAAAATTTTAGAATTTTGAAAGTTAAAAACAATTCTTGTCACAAGGACAATAGAATTAGATACTCCTATAGTGTCATGCGAAGCAAAAAAATACATGAGGGAACAATCCCTAATCAAATGCACAAAAGCATTTACTTGGGTTAACATATCAAGAATACAAGAGCTAGACTACAACAATGAACAACTTGTTACATGGAGCTTCAAAGAGATGAGAACAAGAGAATATCATGAAACATATTGATACAACACAACCAATCTATGTTCTTATCCCCAAAAAACCTGGAGTGCAGGATTTTCAAGGGTTCAGACCTATCAGCCTCTGTAACTCTTTCTATAAAATTAGTTTGAAGGTTCTTACCTCTAAGCTGCTTCTCATTCTGCCCACTATTATTGCTCCTCAATAGAATGGTTTTGTGCTTGGAAGAAAAATTATTGACTACATTGTCCATGCTCATGAGAATATTCACTCCCTCTCAGTTTCAAAATTGGAAGGATTTCTTCTAAAGCTTGACATATCGAAGGCTTATGACAGGGTGGACTGGAACTTTCTGTTTAAAATATTAAAATCTTTTGGGTTCAATGAAAGGGTCTTGTAGCTGATTGAACAACTCATTACTTCTACTTCTGTGGCGGTTCTGATTAATGGGACCCCTTCCACCTTTTTTCGTAGTTCTAGAGGGTTAAGACAGGGAGATCCCATTTCTCCTATCCTCTTCACAATTATGGCTGAGAGTTTTGGTAGGAATATGAGTAAATTGGTTGCTCAAAGATATATTGTGGGGCTCAAACCGTCTTCGAGCAATTTGATTTTCTCTCACCAACAGTTTGTGGATGACACTTTGCTAATGGGTAGATCTGTTGTCTCAGAAGCTAAATAGATGAAGAAACTTTTGGATACCTATGGAGGAGCTTTTGGTCAGATGATAAATAAGCAAAAAAGCTCGCTGTATTTCTTTAACACACCTTTGCACAGACAGAGGAAGATAGCTAGAATTCTTGGTTGCAAGATAGAGTCCCTTCCTACTACTTATCTGGGATTACCTCTATGCTTAAAACCTCTGGATTCTTTCTGGATCTCTCTGGTTGATAGGTTTGGGAAAAAAAATTTTGGTTGGAAAGGAGCTCGCCTAAGCCAAGCTGGAAAACTCCAGCTTCTTAAAGCCTCCTTGCAGAATCTCCCCATCTATGCTCTTAGTCTTTTCAAAATCCCAACCAAATATGTTGAAACCATTGAAAAGATTCAAAAGAGATTCCTTTGGTCGGGAGTCGAAGAAAGAAAAAGAATGCTTCTTTTTGGTTGGGACCTGGTTTGTAGATCAAAAAAGGATGGAGGCCTTGGGCTAAGAAAAATCAGACTGCTGAACAAGTCGCTCCTAGCTAAACAAATATGGAGACTATTCTTCTCCTTTGGGGAATGGAGTGAAATAATTAAAAGCAAGTATTTGTAGAATAACAATTCCCTCAAGGATCTATTGAGAATCCTTATCTCCCAAAAGGATCAAGTTGCTGGAACTATATGATTGATGGGACTAAGGTTGTGAAATTGGGATTGAAATGGCAGGTTCACAATGGTAACCAGATCAGATTTTGGGATGACTGTTGGTTGTGCAATGAACCTCTATCTCAGGATGGGAATCTCAGTAGATGGGCTAAGTTTTTCAAAGATACTTTTGGCCTCTTTGTAAAAGATTACTGGCAGGATGGTAAGTGGATCAATCTCCCCTTGATAAACCCTGCTTTAGTCTCTATTTAATCCTCTTTGAATGATGTCAGCCTTTGCCTGAATTAGGATAGTCTTATCTAGAAGTATGATCCTTTTGGGTGCTTTTCTGTCTCTTTCGCTTTTGCCTTTCACATGCTCTTAATCCCCCCTCTGTGGTCGTATGCTTGGACTAAGCATATCTTACCTAAGGTTAACATCTTTTTTTGGTCCTTGCTACAAAATAAAGTGCTAACTATGGATAATCTTTGCAAAAGAGGTTTTCTGCTCTCGAATAGATGCTACCTCTGTAAAAGCAACGCTGAATTGGTTAACCACATCTTTATCCACTGTCCTTTCTCCTCTCTGGTTTGGGACAAGCTTTTGAAATGATGGCATTTTTCTTGGATCCCCCCAAGAGTCGGTTGAAGACTTTTTTGTTCAATGAAAAGCCCCTTCTCTCAACCCCTTTATAAAAAAACTATGGGCTTTCTCGTTCCCCCATGTGGCTTGGGGAATTTGGAAAGAGAGAAACAATAGGATCTTTAGGGATAAGGAGTCATCAGAGGAAATTGTGTTTAAAAGAATTCTTAGGATGATTAAAGAAAACTTCTCTGTTGTTCCCTTTAGGGAGGACAAGTTTGAGGCTATGGTTTGCTCTTCTTATGATAGCATGATTGCTAGGGAATGGAGAATTAAATGGGATATTTCCAATGCTCCTAATCTTGCCAAAAAGTCCAAGGAGGGAGTTTGCTAGAGTTTTCCTATGGATGGCTGGGCCAAAGCCAACTTCGATGGCACGGCCAAAGGAAATCCGGGGAAGGCTAGGTGTGGTGGGGTCCTAAGGGACTTGGTAGGTAACTTTATGGGATCCCTTGCCACTCCTTTGGGGGTCCAAACTAATCATGTGGTGGAAGCGGCGGGTGCTTATTACATAATCAACCTTGTAGTGGAAATTAAATGTAAAAATTTATGGCTTGAAGGTGATTCAAAAAATATAATAGATAGCCTTTGTGGTAGGTCCTAGCCCACATGGTCAATTAAAAACTTGATTGAAGATGCTAAGGTTTTACTTAGTAAGTTCGACAGAATAAAAATCACTCATGCTTACCGTGAGGCGAATGCTGTTGTGGATTTTTTTGCTAATGAGGGAGTTAAGAGTGATAAAATCCTCACGTGGCACAAAAGGATTGACCTCCATTTTGATGTTCAAGCTTTAATGGTGCTCGATGCAGTGAATGGAAAAGTGGCAGCTTCTTGTAATAATGAGGAAGGTACGAGTCATGACTAACAAAATAAGTAGACAATATGGGGCCGTGAGTATCCGGCAGAGTAATGATTTACCTTGGCACGCTTTGTGGGTCCTGCGAAGCAAAGGAACTATTTGGAATAGGTTCTCCGTTTGCAACAGTATTCGCACCGAGATCTCAAAAATGGGCCGGGAACGAAAGAGGGTCGAACCTACCAGTTTTGAGTCACACACCAAGAACACTAAAGTGTGGAGCAAAATAAGAAGTGGTGGCTTACTTCGGTTCATCGAGAAACTCCATGGCCCTCAGGAGGAGATTACTAATTTCTTTGAGAAAAATTGGAACAATGGGGAGGTTCTCCTCTTTGGGAGGAAAGTTCAGATTGATGAAGCTTTGATAGCAGAGGTTACTGGTATCCCGATTGAAGAGCATGCATTTTTTAGAGACAGGAAATTCTCTGATGAAGCTGTGATGAGGTTCCCTAAGACCGAAACAGAGAAGCAAAAACTTGTCAAGATGTCGAATAGTTACTATGAAGCGGACACCATAAAAGCTTTATGGAGAAAAGTGCTAAGGGTTATCATGGAGTACATCACTCTTGATGGCTACTTCACTAGGGTTTATGGATATCACTTCGTGCTGCTCAATCACTTCTGGCATAAGGTGCCTATTTCCATCCCTTTCTTTTTGCTTTGTTCCCTGAGAAATAGCTTTTTTGACCACAGTAGGAGCCCTAAAAGATACCCGATTGTTCACATAGGTCTTTTAAGGCTCATTTATGAGCACTTTCAGAATATGCCTGCCCTCTCAAACCCTATAGCCCCTTTGGAGCCTAATGAGGACAATACTGAGCCTAGTATATCTGGGACTAAAGTTTCTTCTGGCTGTGTCAAGCTATCCTCGCTTCCCCTGCCACCCCCTTCTGCCTCTAGCCGCTCCCCCCAGCCTTTTGGTGCCTACTCTGTTCCTGCTCTTGGCTGCATAAACCCTAATGCTAAATTGGCGGGCTCTAGTTCTTTGGCTAACAAGTTAGTTTCCTATCCTGATGACTCTCCTGTTGTTTCTGCTAAAGCGGCCAAGGTCAGTCTTGAGGATCCCCAGTTCCCTCAAAATATTCAAAAGGAGAACTGTAGCCCTCCCAGAGGTACGGAGTCGGTTAATTTTGGGGTGAATTTTGATAGTGACCCCCCTTTTGAATTCGTTGGAACTGCCAAGAGATGTTTTGAGGACTAATTTAATTTTTCCAAATGGTTATTTTATGAAATCAATGAGTTGAAGATAAAAAATTTGTCTCTTCATAGTAAGTTGGGGGAAATTGAAGCCAAAGTTACGAGGCTAATACAGCTAGAAGTGGAGAAGAATACCTTTGCGAAGGATAGCATACAAAAGGACAACACTGTTGAAAATGATCTTGATAAAATTAAAGGAACCATGAAAAAAATTACTGATCAGAACTATAGAATAGCCAAACATAATTCTTTAATCATCAAAGCCATGACCGAAAGAATGGAGAAAACCTAGAAAAGAGTGCTGATTGTTGACCTTGATAAGGAGAAAGACCAGGATGAGGACACAGGGATCTCTAGGCACACCAGATCAAGTATGAAAAGAAAAGCCTTGACTACCCCAAATATGACTTAGATTTTCATGGAGGGGTTCCAGGATATGGTGGACCCGGAAGAGGTTGCTGACGAGCTTCTGAAGACTATGGATGAGTTGTTGTTGGGCCCATCTTTGTCTGTTTGCCAACCGTCGAATGGCTTTTTTGTGGCTTTTTGTGGCTTTCTATTTTAGCTGGTTTTTATCTCTTTGGAAACCTTTTTGTCTTTCAGACCTCTGTTTTGGTCTTTGCTTGTAATGTTACTTTGTGGTTTTGGGTCCTTGTAAAACCCGTTTATCCCTTTTATCAGAAACAAAACCAATCTATGTAATAGTTGGCATTTACCAGATTCAATTTTTGTTTCAAATCTTCATTGGGTTTTTTGTCAGCCCAGTTGTGAATAGAACTTCTCAGCATAAAAAATTTAAAACCTCCGGGGGCCGCCAATGATTCTCTCGGGGTTGTTTATGGTGACATGGAGTTTGCTAATTACTTGGGTTGGCGGTGGTGGACTTGATTACCTCAACACATGGAGGCAGAATGGTAAGTGTTTTCTCACGTGAGGGTTAATGCATCCTAGCATTGTGGTACAATGACGTAAGAGGAAGTAAATGCAATATTCAATGTTGCAGTGTGGGAAAGGATAGTAAAAAATGTGCAAGAAAATATATTGATATAGTTGCATTGTTAAAAGAGCCATTATGGCAATATGAACATGTTACACATACTCCACCATTAAATTATCTAGTGTTAACAATATCTCAATGCTATATCATTGAATGCTATGGCTATATTGTAGTAATTTTCTCACAACATAAATAATACTTATATATTCTATTTTAAACTCTTTTTAAAATCTCAATCTACATAAATACGAATAAAGACAGTATACACATCTATTTAGATATACATATTTATATATAAATGGTTGTTGCATAGTGAAATGAGCCATATTGGTCTTTGTCTGTATATATGGATATATATGTATCTTCCTATCTGTATATTTTTATATATGGATTGGGGAATTCAATACATATATATCTGTGTATGTATATGTCTATGTTTAAGGGAATTCAATACAATTTTTCTTTTTGTCTATAATAGTTAGTACCAAATAAGTGTTATTCTAACACCTTTTATACAATTTATCTATTTGTCTTCAATATCTACTACCAAAGAATGTAGCTTGAATCTTATATCAATATGTTTCATGATATTCTTTTTTTCTCATCTATTTCAAGCTCCTTACAACAAACTACCTAGGGCTACTTATGATAGTAGTGGAGCTTGCTACCTACATGCACTGGCAGTGGTGGAGTTAGTTGCCCCGATACAAGGAAGCAAAATGGTGAGTGTTTTCCCATGTAGGTGATTTTGAATTCACAAGCCAACTCTTACATAGACTGCTTGTCTTCAATCAATATGTTTAATGTGGGTTTTTGATTATTTTCCATTTACCTCTGATTCTTAAATTGTTTTTCTAATAGTTCTTTTACAATTTCTTTATTTTTTTTGTTAGCTTGAATTTTGAATTGACAAGCCAACTATTACATAGATTTCTTGTGTTGTATCAATATCTTTTATGATATTCTTTTTTCTAGTTCCCCAAAGAAAATTGTGTGTTATGCAATAGTTGGGAGTCTATGTAATAGTTGGCTTGTCAATTTGATGACCATTTTTACTATATGATTCCTTAGATTGCAATTATATTTTTAAGATTGGTACATTTAAACTCACATTGTTAAGTTAGATGCACCTTTTTAGTTATTGTACACTGTTCTAGATAGTCCATCTACCCATCTTCCTCCAACCATATTCAAACCCCATTATGCTAATTCTTTATCAGGATACCTATTTTCGTCAACTTCTTAGACCAAATTTAAAGACTACAATATTAGAGAACTTGTTTGAAAACACCCATTTTCCCCAACTTTGTTATTGTGTGATATATGATAAGAGTCCATGAGATTTTCCATGGACCTTACCTGCTTTTCTTGCTTGGGGGTTTGGCTAGAGCCCATGAGGCTTCATGATGCCAATATAGTAGGGAGGAGAACAAGTGTGGGTTTAGTGATTTTTCCTTCCATTTTCATATACTTCTTGTTGGCTATATACATGGACGCAAAAATTCTCCCATGTGCTTGTCTACTAGAAACACATTCTATTCTATCCATTGCATTTGGCATTCTTTCCAGAGCTCTCTTTTCAACTTCCCCAATAGATTACTTATTGAAAATTATTTACCAAGATGCCATGTATTAAAAAATGGTCCATTTTATCTCTTTCTGTTTACAACAGATAGTACTAACCTCTTTTATTGTATATCTATATTATTTTGTTTATAATGTTGCAAAGATATAATAGACATTCAACAAAATTAGTCTATTGTAAACTGTCTATTTCAAATACTTTCATGGTCCAACAACTTGATCCAATGTACCTCACCTTTTTTAAACACCATCAACAATGCATGTAAGTACATAGCATTTTCATTGTCAATAGATAGATTTTGTTAACCAATTGTAAAAATTATTAATTATTTTTAGCTTCACATTGTCTATATTGATTTTACCCACATATTTACTCACTTTTTATGCTTCCTTTTTTATTTTGCTTTCCTCTTGACTAACATACCTCTATCTTTTATTTGTAGGAACTAGGATATAACATGCAAAAGCATTCAAAAATCAGGATGGTCTATTTTTTAAAAAGTTACCACAGTAGAGAAAACACAACAATATGAGAGAGTTATATGAAAACACCATATCTTCCCCAACTTTGTTATTGTGTGATGTATGATGAAACTCTATTAAATTTCCCATGGGTGTTTCATACTTTTCTTGCTTGGGGTTTGGCTAGAGTCCATGAGGCTTCATAATGCCAATATGGTAGGGAGGATAACAAGTGTGGGTTTTGTGGTTTTACTTTTAATGCCATATATTTGCTGCTACATAGATACATGTGTGCACAAATCCTTGTACACACTTGCCTTTGAGAAACATACTCTATAATAACATGTTTCTCATGTCATAGCAAGTGGTAGGGAAGCAAAATATGTTTCTCACATCATACTCTATAATAACATGTTTCTCATGTGTCACCTCAAAACATGGCTTACCTACTAATTAAATTATTATAACAATGCAAAATGTATGTATCATGTCATCACATTCTTCTTTTAACCCATAAATCACACACATAATAATGCTTTTATTTCCAAAATTATGGACTAAATACTACTTATAACATCTTTCTTTTTGATAAAGTCAATAGTGATGACCATCATAACTAATATTCAAATAAAAAATAATCAAAATAAATAAATATCAAAGTAATAAATTATCTACTACTATGTAAGCATTGGAAAAAATATACATGCTATACCTAAAGTAATGGACTAGCTTTTTTTAAATAATACCTTTTTATTGAATATTAGTAATTAAAGGCATGACTAATAACTCTTTAAAGAATAAGAATCCTTTAATGTTCCATATTTTCCATAAATATTATTTAAGATCTGGAACTTCAAGTCTACCATGTATTTCTATGCATATGTATCTTAAGATAATTAAATAATAATCTATCAATTGATTGATTAACCTACACAAAAAGGTCAAATATAGATCTACATCTATGTCTACTAAATATAAAACTAAGATAGAGCTAAAATTATATCGTACCTAAAATTTTGGAGACATTATTATTATCAAAAAAAAAATTATTTAAATTATTTAAATTTTATTTAATTTTTCAATTCTAATTTTTTAAGAAAAAAATTATTAAAATATCATATTCGTTGAGAATTATTTTACTATGGATTCCCAATGATGTATCTTTATCTTGTGATACCTAAAATTATTAATTAAAGTGAATTTTAAATAACTATTGTAACTAAAATTATCAAATATTACATATTAATAAAAATAAAGTTATTGATGATTAATTACTTAAAATTACAATTAATGGATACATTGCAAATAATAAGATTCATTCAACATGACCTATAGTTTTATTTTACATTTTCATAACCAATTTTCAACTAATAGATTTTGATGTCGAAACACAAAGACCATTTTTTCCATTTTATGCAAATTGTTCTTAATCCCACGTCATAAGAATAGACACGTCGACTATAACATTAGGTTTATAATGCTTTACAATGCTCAAATTAAATGAATACATATAAAATAGTCTTTGCATCAAAATTAAGTGATTTATAATAGGTTTAGGTTAGGCTATTCAAATTTAACTTTAATACATATGGATACATTGCAAATATATACATTTATTTTCCAACATCTCCCATCATTATAATTTACTCCACCTACTTTATCCTACATAAAGTCCAAAATCATAAGATTTTCCTCCTACTATGAACTAACCTCATGTTATTTCATATTGCCTTATTAGCATGCTTTCCCTTCCTTGCATCAATCAGAAAATTCCAAATATTACTTCCTAGTTAATAGCCATTTACGGTGCACCCTATCGACTGATCATTGCATGCCTGTGCATGCAACTGCTAGTTAATTAAGTTCCATTTTTATTTTATTACAATGAAGCTAAACTTAGGAATATTTTTCTATATTTAGGTCATGCACTTTTTGTCTCATAGCATAGGATGATAACACATGTCATATTCTAATCTAACTCGCACCTAAGGTTTCATATAAGATTGTTTCTTTGTTTTTATAAGAAAAAATTATTGTGCATTAATATTGAGACAACATCCATAATTTATATATTTTTTTAATCAATTTATTCTCAAGGTATCATATCACAATCAATGTCTTCTTCTCTCTCCATATAAGAGGCAATTTGATTGTAGGTTGTTTTTGTGAGCTATGGGTTCAATATAAACTCCAACATGGTATCACAACACCAAACTAATGAATTCCTAAATTTACTTTTTTGTAAGTGATTTGGTTTTGAAAACAAAATCATTACATCTTGGAATAAAAGAGCATCACCATTGAGTTGTAAATGACTCAAAACCGTAAAAATTCTTATGCTTAAGTTTGAGTAGGGGAAAGTAAAGGCTATTCTTTTTAATGACATCAAAATTAAGACATTGAAGTTTGTATGATCGTATAGATTTATATGACATCATAGTATGATCCATCTTTAAACATGCAATGATTTGTGTGCCACTATCATTTGGTAAGTGCAAAAATATTCTATTTTTTATTGAGAGAAGGGGCAACATTTTTTATTTTCTACAAGGTAAAAAATACATAGATTTTCATAGACCTATAGGAGAGAATACTTCTCTAGCATCTCTCATCCAATCCATCTATAGCCCTTATGGAGCATCATCAACTGCTAGTTTATTTAATGTTGCTAGCAAATTTATTTTCAGTGGATTGATCTTGCACACAAACCCAATGACTGACAAACCTAATCTTATTGGAAACATTTGTGAACCATTTGGAAAAATCTATTTTTAATGGTTTCACACATTAATAGTGGTATTTTTAATGATTTGGTGATTTTCAAGTAGTGATGGTATTTTTGGGCCTAATCTAACAAATTTTACCTTTTCAAGCAATTTTCTACACAAAGCATATTTTTTTGGTGAAACAATGGAAAGTAGGGAACACTTTCTATCTTTGAGGAGATAGGGTTCCTATTTCACATGTGTTTCACTCAAGGAAACCCTAGAGATCTCAATCCAAGGATGGAATGACATAAATATATTTGCTAAAGGTTGTTCTAAGGTATAATTAATGACTAAAGAGCGGTTCACACCAAGATAGGGCTTGGAAAGACTAGTAACATGGAAGATCTAGTGACAAAACCTAATGATGTGCAAAACCTCACTAAATGACCTAGAAATGAATGCAAAACAAAATGGAAAACTAGATAAGCAAAGAGGGGCACCTAGAAACCTATAGTAGCTTGAATGAAGACCTAAAATGTTGAAAAATATAAATTTAATGCAAACTGGGACTCATACGCCAGGCTAGGAAATTTAGTCCCAAATTAGGGTTTTTGGGAAACAACATAAATCTAGCAGAGGGGTATGTGCAAGATCATAATGGGCCAAAAAGTGGCGATATGTAAGTGATATGATGACCCATGCTGATGACTTTTTTTTACCCAAAATTGATGAAATGAAAAGGGTTTTTAAAGGAGATTCTCAACTTTCCACCAATATAAATTATTCTTTACTTTTAATTTAATAAATAATTATTATTCATTTTCTATTTGAATTACGATTAAAGTCTTGATTGATAGGTTGATGGAAAAACATCTATAACTTTCAAATGATATCACATTTTTTTAATCCAAAATATGTGTCACATTATATGCTTTGTATACTATAGGATTAAAAAAAATAAAAAAAATAATGAAGTTTTAACCAAGTTAAGGTGGTCAGACATACGAGTTTTTATATTTTTTAGAAGTTGTAATAAAAAAATCATAATTAATTATTTACTTGGAAAAAAATTACAAAAAATATGCATCACATCGGGACATGAGTCCTCTACTTATATTTAAAATCTTATAAAAATATATTATCATTTTATTGTGGTTAGAGTGGTTAGATAAACAGCTACTTATTTTTTCCTTCAAATATAAATACTACTGCATTGAAATTTCAAATTTTCACCAAATAGATTTAAAAAAATAAAAAAACCTAGTAGTTTAGAAAATACATTCAATTTGCTACAAATTCTATTCTTACATATTTTTGAAATAATATAGATAACCTAGATTCAAAATTTTATGTCAAGTTTTCTAACTCTAATTTTTTTAAATTTTTTGCTACTTAAGGGCCTACTTTTTCCATGATGATCCTGCACATACCCAAAGATGAGTCTGGAACACCTAAAATTAAGAAAAATCACTAGAATTGGACTCATATGCTAGGAGTGGTGTATCAGTACTTGTCTTTTTTAGAAGGCCAATACCTGAATTTACTCTTCAATCTCTGCTCTATCTTCTCAAATTGATTTTCTGGTTTGAATAGTAGATTCTACTCTATATATTTCTTTTAATGATCTTCTAAAAAAGGTGACAACTTTGATGACTTTACACACATGAAAAATTCTTTCTAATCTTGCTTCGTAGAGGGTCTTCAACCTAGATTTTCTAATCACACACTAAAGAGAGAAAAATGTTGTTTTTTTAGTGGAAAGGGGTTTGCCTTGGTCAAACCCCATTTTTCGTAATCAAACCTTGTAATGAAATCAAATATAAAGGAGGAATGATGAGTGAAAAAATGTAATGTTACAACTCACCAAATCTTAGGAATAAAGTGGTTCAAACATGTATGAGATGTATTTAAAATGGATGCAAATCTTGACTCTTGATTGAATGACGTGGACCTTGACTTGAATGCTTGTTTGAATCATGAAACCCTACATTACAAATGTTAACTCAAAAATAAAGATGATGCATGATGGCTTTGACATGATGCTTGATACTTGAGTAATGCTCCAAAACACTTGATAATCAGCTCTTGAAGGTTCTTTAGTGCTCTTGTAAACTCGTATAATAACCAATTTTCTATTAGGAATGATCTCATGAAAGCATTAGGTCACTTGATTGATTTCTAGGTGAAAAATGAGTGAAATAACCTTGTATTTATACTTGTTTATGCCAAATTCCTTGAAATTACAAGACTAAAATATGACATTAGATCTAGGAGAATAAAATCCTACCAAGAATTTGAATTTAATTTAAGTTTAAGCCACACAGGATTCATTCGCCAGAAGTCGCATATGAGTCCCATTAGGCTAAGCTATAGGACTCATTTTTCCATAAATTATTAGATTCATGTGAAATCCAGATCAGGGCCCCAAAACTTAGGTGGGACCCATACGCCCAAGGTGGTGTATGTGTCCCAGATCACTAAATATGGGCCATACAATCCAAAACGACATGAATTATGATTGGATGCTAGTTTATGTCAAATTATTCAAGGATAATTGCATTAATTAAGGCTTGTGGATGCTAAATAAGACCAAATAAAGTAGAAAGAAGCCCTATTTGTTAATGAAACCCTAGATTTGTGTGAAAGTGTGGTACAACACTTTACAAAACCCTAAATAAGGCATAATTGAGTTTATTTAGTTTACAAGGTCCTAAGACCTAATGTGAATGTGTTAAACACATTGCAACACTAAATCAAGGCAACATTAAGCTCAATTTAACAAGGAGGGCCTAAACAAGCATGAAAATGTAGAGGGATACATTTTTTTTTGCCACAATTGTTAACTAGGAAATATTGTAGTCATGAGGAATATTCTAGCAATAGATGTCAACATGATGTCATGGTGATATCAATAATGTAATAAATCTTGGCCCCCATAATTATAGTTGAGAGGTAGCTATGGATGAGGGGTTGGAGGATGTAGAGGATAGGGGAGAGGAGCCCCAAGCATAGATCTAGGTGCTACAACCATAGGTATAGGTGATACATGCACATGCCTTATAGGTTTAGGTTGTGTAGTTGATTTTAGAGCATGAAATGACCATTATCCGAGTGTAGAGGGTAAAATAGTGATCACTCTATAGACCATTAGTGATTCTAGTCTAGATTTTTCTAAGACATTTTATCGATATAGTAGGGAGGTTGAGTATTATCAAGTTTTATATGAGGGTGCAATGTCACTAGTAGAGAGGGAACCATGCTACAGGGGGAGCCAGAGTTAGAGCATGTCACACTCCCATAGGTCCAAGAGCAGTGGGGAAGTTTCAGGACTGAGGAGGTCACCTTATGATTGACCACCTCTTATACCCCACAAGGAAACTGTATGAACAATTAGCTTCAGATAGAGTTAGGATATGCCATCATCTGAGCATGAGGATATGGATAGTTCTAAATAGCCTAATTTTTTTATATAGACATATTTATTTTTGATTGAGCCTCTGAGCTTCAATTTTGACAGTTACTCAATTTTTTACTATGACACATTTTTTGGATATATATATATATATATATATATATATATATATATATATATATATATATATATGAGATGCATCATTTCTGGAGGTGATTACATGACATGTTATGTGCAGATTTCAATGTGACAAATTCTTATAGATTGATGAAGTTATGTTTATTCTCATGTATGGATGGATGCACATAATATTAATTTATTCTTATATGTATGACATGATGTATGCATATTTATTGTTTATGATGTATGATGGATTTATGGTGCTTATATGCATGATGAAATTATATGTTTAGGATGTGTCATACAATATTTGATATGATGAGCTATATGAATGATGATTCTACAAATGTAATGCAATGGTACTATCTTTTTGTATTTTCCTATGCAATATTTATGACCCATATGCATGTGATATATGATGTTCTAACATTATTATGGATGCAAGATGATGTAGGTAATATATTTGTATTTTGTGTATCATAGCATGCAAGTAAGATGATTGCGAGATTGACAAAATAAATGTTAGTATGAATAAATAACTAGTAAGGAGTGAAGGATAGATGGATCATTCATCCAAATCATGATTGCTGTAATGATTGACAGTGATTGATCTTTTAATAGTGCATGTTTTTATTATCATAGAGCATTTTATTATGGGACAAACGAATGTATGCACACCTAAGCATGAATTGTGAAGACAACTTTTATTTTCATTTTCTTAAACATTATGATATATGAATAAGTAGATAATGTACACCAAGTTGAGATAAACCTTGGTGACATTAGTATCCATTTTCCTAAGATTCAAACAAAGTAGACAAGGAGTGCCCTGATTCATAATTGTAACAAGATAACCTTGTTGGATAACCTTTAACTTGTGAGGTATGTTTTGAATATGCCGAATGGAACCCTAGTAACACAAAATTACCTTAGTTACATTAGTCATGTTACCAAGACAAATTAAAAGCATAAATCAATATAAAGAAATGTAATGATCCCTCATCATTTCTCTAATCACTTGTGGATATTATCATGTAGCTTAGGAAAATGAAATAAGACAAATCAGATAAGATAAGACATAACTAGACCAAATGAGTTCACAACTATTTGGATATTTTTTGCACTAATAAGTGTGTTATATGTTTTCAAAATAATTCATCTATTTTATGGAGTGAGATATTTCTTGTAAGACACCTGGTTTGGTTTTGATAATGCAACATCTTAGCAAATAGATGAATTTTTGAGAATATAGGTACCATTGGTAGATATGTAGACAATTGATCAACCTAGTTGAAGGCTAGTTTGGTAGTTTCATCTATTCTTTCATGATTTTTTGAGCTTGATTTTCTATAGCAAGATCTATTTGTTTGGGTCCAACATGTCATTTTTTAAGAAAGGATGGTTTTATTATTAAATTTGGATTATGATAAAAAATTTATCACGACGGAACCTAAGGGGGCTAACAAATTCCTTAGGGGCTCATCTAAGATGGCCTTGCCTCTGTGACACATGTAGAGATAACATAGTTTGACTAATCTAGACAAGTGATAGTTTATTTTGGAATGTGGATTATGATAAAGACTAGATGTAGAGGGACACTAAGGGATTGACCTATGCCTTGAGGACTTACCAATGATTCCAAATTTCATAATAAAACTATATTTTCTAGATGAAATGTAGTTTGATACTATGGATTGACATTGTTTTTAACCTTTTAGACATTTTATGATTATTTTGGATTTTCAAAGGATATTTGATTTTTTTTTAATATTTTTAATTCTTCAGATGTTTTTGTATTTGTGATAATTTCCTTAGATACCATTTGTAAGATCCTTGTGAAATCTGAGGTTAACTATTGCCCCTAGTCAAGAATAAGAACAATTAATATGAAAGGGTGAATATGATAAGTGGTTGATGTTAAATGTTAATTAGGCCATGAGAATGGGTGAGAAAACACTTATTATGAAGGATCTAATTCTTGGGTTAATATGGAAAAAATTGATAGAGTAATGTGTTGAACACCCAGAATACTGAGAGGGGTAGGTGAATCATTATTCTCTTAAGTAATTCAAACATTAAACATACAATCACTAGTGCATATTCAACTAAGGTAAGGAATGAAAGCATGAAACATACACAATACCACATAAAATATGAACAACATGATTTTTACGTGGAAAACCCAAAATAGGAAAAACCATAGTGAGTGGTAGCTCAAAATATATTATAACTGGTTATAGTATTTTAAAAAAATGCTCATTATAGGTGGATTTATTATAAAAGTGGATTCACTGTCCACGGAGAAAAAGATAGAAGAGAGATGGTGGTTCACAACCTATTTTTGAACTATTATAATTGCATCTTATGTATGCAAGAATTATAGTTCCATTGAAGCATAATA
This sequence comes from Sequoia sempervirens, assembly GCA_007258455.2. Classification (NCBI taxonomy): domain Eukaryota; kingdom Viridiplantae; phylum Streptophyta; class Pinopsida; order Cupressales; family Cupressaceae; genus Sequoia; species Sequoia sempervirens. The sequence goes on from VDFB02284953.1 coordinate 98,911, forward strand.
ACAAACTTTATCCGATTCTAATTCCACACTCCACCTCGCTCTTCATTCGCCCAATTTTGACCTTCAATTAAATATTTACAACTTAAATTTTCACTACTCTACTCAAATTTTCATCACACTCTATATATGTCCCTTCATCCTCTAAAAACAATATATCATATAGATTCTCATCAAGTATAACATCAATTAGGCTAGCCTTATTAGATGTAACAATTAAAATACAACTTGTTAGCTCCAAAAATTATCATCCATAAAATGCACCTCAATTCAAATCTAAAAACACCTTAAGATAGGTTGGAATGGACCTATAATAGATCCTACATAAGATATCCATACACATTTATCATTTACATAATATCAAACATGTTAGGTCAATGCTATATAAGACCTAAAATCAATCATTCATTTGCATATCCACATCTCGACACATGGACCTCAAAACTTGATACCATCTAGAATCCATGATAAACTAACATTTGAAAACTTATCTTCAACAAAAAAAGACCAAAAACTCATCCATAGAGAAGTGTGGATTCTCCCACATAAACACATTATATAAAAAGCAACTGTAATATGCTTGGTCGAACACTATTACTCATATCTCTTAAACTGTTTGTCCAATCAAGATGAAATCCAAGATTTAGGTACATGTAATATCCACAAAAATAATGTTAGAATACAAGAGTGATATCTTCATTTGTAGAGTGGAGCAGACCCATAAACCAATGCACTATTATATTGAACTAGCAAATTTGACACTTACTCAAATTTCTATGCAACTAAACTTTCTAGACCAAACCATTATGCAATCATGTCCTCCTTAACATCTACAAATCCTATTAGGATTAATCAAAATAGTCCATAACAATTTTGATATTAATGACAAAAATTTAGTACACCATTATGCAGAATCCATGCTCATGTTGCCAAGAAGTATCATCAATGAAAAACTTCAATAATCTCTCCAAACTTCCAACAATATCCCCCTTTGTCATTGATGGAAACATGAAAAAAACCCCAATATATTCTCTAATACTCTCCTTCTTTGACATGAAGGGAAAAGAGAACCTATATAAACTATTCTGACTCTTACTGGAACTCCGCCTCAAAAATATAAGCATATGTACAAATTGAAAAGAATGTAAATTGACTCATCCCAAGTCATATACCAGAGTAAAAAGTCACAAAATTGTATTGAAAATCTATTATATATGGCCTGCATATGTACAAGTAGTTTGAACATATATATTAAAAATGCATAAAAGAATAAAACATAAGTCAAGAAGAGGTGGTTGATGCCGATAAATTCTTCAGATTACCTTCCTATTCTTTCCTACCAAGTTTCCATTCTCTACTAGCATTAACAAGCAATCTATTTTGCATTTCAAGCTCAAGCAATAATTCCTCTCCCTCTTCCAGAGTAGCGAGTATCAAATTCATCTTCTTAGCTTTGTCTAAATTGAGAAGAGCTCTTGAAATAAGTACATGCTTAGGATTGAAAAAATCGCTTACCTCTCCAAACTATAAGATGATATGTTCTTTCTAACTTTGTAGTTGGAAGAACTTTTGCTTGTCTTCAATTGTGTTCCTTTTCTCTCTAGTGAGGTCAACACTTAGATCATATGAACACTAGAGGTAGCATTGATTTGGGAATCAATGGATTATGTTTCCATTCTTATGTTTTGTGTGGCTTTGGGCCACTTCATGTTGTTCTAGTATAGTTCTTTAGCCTCTTCAACACATGCTTAAACATTCTTCAAAAATTTAGATAACTTTTTATGTGCAATCACACATTTGTTTGTTATCTCCGACATCTTCCTATCATTTAACCTTTTCTCCACTTCTTTGACATCTTCCTCCTTTAGATTGGAAGCATAATTTTTGAAAGAATCATAAGTAGTTTGAAATTTTCCATATCAATGGTGTCAATATTTGATCTATGTATAATCTCTTGAAATGCCTTAACTTCTTCATCCATTAGTTATCTGCTCCTTTGATGTGATTCAATGATCTCCTTCCTTGCAGATGCTTGAAACATATCTCATAGTTGAAGTTTTTGGATGGGAGATATCTTGTCCAAATCCACATTTCCTTGTTGCATCAACAACTATATTAACTAATATGGTACAACGGGTGGAGATTTAGGTTCCATGCTCAAAATATTCCATAATGTCATAAAATTACACCCCTTGCAATTTCACATACATTCTTGTATCTACTTTAGTATCTACTCCCTTAGTACTTGTGTAGGCTCATTTTAGCCCTTGCATCATCCTTTTTGCATCATTCGTTTCACCTCTCAGGATGCTCAAAGAACCCCTTTTTAGTAGCTACCTTTGTGCACCAGCTTCGTGTCAAACCTTGTGATTTTTCTTTTCTTGTAATTTTGTAGTGTGATGTGTTCAAACACTAGCATTCTGCACAGATGTCTATGTTTTGCACTAGCATCCTGTGACATTTCAATGTTCAAATGACCATTTTTGAGCATGTTTGGCACTTATTAGCTCCTTTTGTTGGTGGTAATGGATTGGGATTCCTTGTAACTACCCTAGAAGCTTCTTTTCTCTTTGATTCTCTCTTTATATGGTATCCTTTCTAGCAATTTGGTCTTCTGAATCTTTCTAGTTTTGTGTCTTTCCTTTTCCTCCTCTATTTCTTTTTCTATCTATCTCTTTACATCTTTGTACAACAACATTGTCAAGCTCTCACAATGCTCTTTGCAACACCCTTGGATCTTGCAGCTATGTTTCTCCCTCTCTTTGGATTCCTTAAGCCTTGTAGCTAATATCTCCCTTATCTGCTTGCGAGCATCCTAGGATTTCACATATTCATCTATCGATTTCATCTCTATTTTGTGATATAGGTTCTCCTCGTCGAGGGGGGATTTCTTTTATCACCTACATTTTTTGATACGGGGTCTCCTCACATACGTTATTTATATCTATCTATTTGGCTATCTGTGGAGGTGGGAACACCAAAACAGGGGTTTAATTGAGGCAAACCCCTATGCAACCCCAAATTTTCCTCCAGATCTTATGCATGCAGGTATCAAAGATATCCACTAGCTGGAGGCTTCATTAATTGGATTTTTTTGATAATTTATATGTTTCCTTCTCTTGCTTTATCATTTCTACTTTATTTCAATTTTATCATATTCGGTTACTTTCTCACATTCCATGATTTTCCTAGCATTTAGAATAGTATTAGTCATTTTATTGTTTTCCAATGACAAACTCATTTTTTGGTCCATAGAAGATGCCAAAACACCTTTTGGATTCCAATGCGCCACACTACCATCCTTATTTTGTGCTTCTATCCTTTGGCCAAGACCTTGGCAGTTCATCCAAAAAATCTTTGTGGCCTACTCTTTTTAATTTTAAAAATTTCACGTTGTTCCTTGAGGTAGTTTACCTAGGGCAGTTCACCCCTTGGGAATCTCTTGATAATAAATAAACTTATGAGTAGTAAATCCTCCTTCTCTATAGATTCTTCAAGGAATCCTTGGAGGATTCAATAGATTCCCTAGAATCCTTAGCAACTTCTATAACCTTTCCCTTGTCCTTGAATTCTATTGGTTTTTCTTTTTCTACATCTCTGGATGCATCATTATCCTTGTCTTCATCTTCTTCATGCTCTTCTTCCTTCTCTTCATCAAAATTTTCATTTTCATTCTCCACGTCATCATTATTAATTTCAATTTTTTTAGTGTTCTCTTCCTCTAGAATATTTTCAATGTTTTTCGAAGGAGTAACTTCATCATTTTGTATAAGAGGAGTGGTGACATTTATTTTTTTCATTTTCAATGTATTCTCTAATAATTACATCCTTGTCATCTTCTTTTGGTATGTCCTCCACTTCTGAAGGAGTGTTATCTTGTGCATCTTCCTCATTTGTATCCTACTCATGCTGAGCATCATCTGTGTCAACTTATTCCTTTGTATTAGGTTTTAGAGTAGTGGTATCATCATTCATTTCTTCCTCAACTACCAGAGTCAGTCATAACTTGTGTACAATCTCCCCTACTTTATCATTGATCTCTTTCAAGATCCTTTCCAAATCACCTTTGTCTTTTCACACAAGGGTTACAACCCTTTGTTTGGTTCTCAACTCCTTACTATATATGGGAGCCAATGTGGCTCTGTCATCTTCAGAAAATGGAGCACCAACTCTTTCCAAGGCTTCATCTTTCAACCTTTCATTCTCTTTTATTGCTTCTTGTCTCATGTCTATCAAAATTTTCCATAAATCATCAGGAATATCTTTCTTGATATTCCACATCTCAACTTCAAGAACAACTATATATTTGATTATGGCCTTAATGATGGTGGCCTTATCCACATCATCTACATCCATATAAAGAGTTGTGGTCTCCTTCAACATTTCATTTTACAAATTACTATTAAAAAACACTTCAAGTTTCATTAAAGAATGAGGCCTTATTGGTTCATCTTATTTCTACATTTTGACTTTAACCAAAGTATTCTTTGTTTCCTTTTCTTTCTTCTCTAGTGAAGCCTTCTTGGATTCTATTTTCTTTTCTCTCATATGTATTACAAATTCCTCTTTTTTCATTTCAATTTCTTCTTCACTTTTAGTGTCAATGACATCATGTCTTTTCCTCTTTCCACTAGCTTCATGTTGTGAAGCCTCATTTCTTCCTCTTCAGACCAAATGTGGTCCTTGTTCTTCCAACTCTTCCTCTTCCTCAATGAGATTGGAACCAATACAATTTTCTCTAGTATCATTTTGTTTAATTCTTCTTTTTGTTGGGGCAATAGGAGGTATGGTCGTGGAAATTTTCTTCTTCTATGCCCTAGTAGTATGCACAACCAAAGGGGATTTCTCTCTTACAAGAGAAGTGATGGTAGAATTCCTCTTATCTCTAATAGAGGGAAAATTCTTGGAGGACTTTTGGATAGGTAGTGGTGTGGTAGCTATTCTACTTGATCTTCTTGAGCTACCTAAAGCTTCTCTAGCACTCATATTTTCTCTAGCTCTTTGTCTAGCATACTACACTTTTTCCTTTCAAATTCCAATTTCCTTTTCATATACATCAACCATAGCATCAAAATTCCTCTTGATCTATTGTTTCCTCTATTTCATGTGGACTTCCATAGAATTCTCCTCAAAAGTCCCATATCTAGGTTTTGTTTCATCCTTCAGACTCTTCAAAAAAATATTAGCATAGCCTAATTTAGGAACCCAAACAGATCTTGGTTCTATTGCCTCGATAATGTATTGATATATGTAGAAACCAAGAATGTGATATCATTTACCTTTCAAAAACTGTCCTTGGAATCCTTTCTCTATCATACATTCTTTTCTAAAATACCACAAAGAATGAAGTAAGGGCATCATTTGTGCATTAACATCTCCAAGGATCCTCATGTAATCTACAATTTGATGTGCAACATGTCTTCCACTTACCTACTTTATCTTTCCAATTATGGCAACCTCCTTCAAAAAGTAGAAGAGTAAGAACATAACCAAAGTGCCAAACATAGACATATTTCTTTTCCTTGGTTTGCTTTATATTTTCCATTAATTGTTCCCTAAGAAACTCACACAAGTCATATTTTTCTTCTATATTACATTGCTCTATGTCTAAATTTATTGCAATATTAACAAAAAACATTGAAATATAGGTACCTATGAGCATTTGGTTATCTGATCCTAGGTTTTCTAGCTTCATTTATTTGATTTTGGATCTTTCCATTGTTCTTCTTTGGTTCATCATTCTTCTCTTATGAATTAGTTGTCCGATCTACTTTTTATCATTCACACCTCTTTTTAAAATCATAAGCTATATTTTCTTATGCATGCTTTCATGAATTCTTGCTTTCTTCAAATCTAATCTCACATTTTCCACTTCTTGTTCCAGCCTTATGCATTCCTTAGATTTTCTTTTCACCATTGCATTAAGATATTCCTCAACTCTTCTTTTCCTTCAACTTGTAATTTCAGTCTAATGATAGTTTAATTTGCTTGTTTCAATTGCTCACTAACTTCCATGTGCCTTTATCTGAACTTCTTGATTTTCTCTCTCAATTTTTTGATACATTCGTTTGCTTCTTCTAAAATTTCCTTCAAATCTCTATACTTACCTTTACTTCTTTCTAGATCTTAAAGACCAGATTTGATTTCTCCATCTCAGTGAAGAATGCAATCTTCTTCTATGTATCCAACTATGGGAAGCTATTTTTTATGAATAGAAAATTTGTATCATCCATGTGTTCAATATCCAAGACTTCCCAAAGTGGTTAAGCTCCTTCCAAGGAACCAAGCTCTAATACCAAATTTTGAACAACCTAAATACTCAAGGGGGGGTGAATCAGTATTCTCTTAAGCCATTCAAAAATTAAACATCTAATCACTAATGCATATTCAACTATAGTAAGGAAATAAAGCATGACACATCCAAAATGATATTTGTACATGGAAAATCCAAAATGGGAAAAACCATGGTGAGGGTTAGTGTAACACCCGTCGTGCAAACCCTAGACAACAAACATTGCAATTTAACAACACAAAGTAAACATGCAACTTAACATTAAAACACATTGAAATTGCACATTAACATCTTAACATTAAATCCTCTAGGGCACGCGAGGTTACATCGCATAACAAACTCATAAAGAAAGATAAAAGATGAAACTAAATATCTTATTATATTTACATTCATCATAACCTTATAATGATCATTTATAGAAGTACATCCATGAACCATAAGTGATAGTATCATTACATCACATATTACAATCATAATGAATCTCTTACAATAATGTGTACAAAGGTTCCTAAATAATACATAATTGTTTAAACATTACATTACATGATCTTGATATATGAATTACAATAAATCTCCCACACAAGTGGGATAATACAATGTACAGTCAAATCAGAATTACAAAGTGAACAACTGGTACATGGTCCAACTGAAGAATGCTGAGGAGAAAGAATGTCGATGGGGAACCCAACAGGTGCGGAGCACGTTCCACCTAGCCATGTGGGTTATAAATAACCCACCCCCCATGCTCAGAGGTGACAAGGAAGAAATCATGACCATGAAGGCCAAAACCAACTCCAATAGAACAACATAGTACAAAACTCAATTATAGCATCAAGGATTACAATGACATAAATTACAACTTTCGTGAGACAACATAATAACTTAAAACCATAAATGTATTCAAAATAAAACAAGGGAATAACCATTAACCAAGTAACCAAATATCAATCATGAGACATTACCAAATGAAACTGAAATAACAAATAGAATACAATTCTAGAGGCAACAAGAAACAAAGCATACAGGTATCTAATAGAGAGTGTCATTGCATAGCTTTCATGGGTTATCCTTTCCCTTCCTCCAACCTGAGGTGCTGGCCCCCATCTATGGATATCCTGGCCCTTCCTCCTAGTTGAGGCACTGACACCATAGGGTAGCTCATGCGAAGCCGATAACCTCTCATGAGGACAAGGTTACGACTTTTCCGACCATGGCCTTCTCAGTCTATCATTAGTCTACGATAGCCCTAATGCATAGACAAGGTATCCAATATTATTATCTTATGTATTTTACTACCCATCCCCCTAAGTACTAATATTAAGTTTTCACTTGTTACACTACTCTTATGAGGGTTATCCTAAGCTCTTCCTCCTTTCGAGGTGCCGACCCCCATGAAGAGCCACTCTCCCTAAGACCCTAAAACAATAAAAAACTCAATAAGGCAAGGGTTGTACCATAGAGAATAAAGCTTATAACTCAAAACAAAGACATGCGAGGCATTGCCCCTCTCGCAATAACTCATAACCAAAATGACAACAATCTCGTACAACCCTTCCAAAATAAAGAAACCAATATCTAAAACACATACGATGAATGAAAACATTCAAAAATTTAAATATGCCTCTAGAATTCTAAGGATTGCAACATCCATGATAGGGTTCATGAAATCGACAGGGTTCCCACATTACAAAAGTCAAGATGATAACTCAAGGAAAAAAAAATCAATCAAAATAAGAGACTAAAACGACATAATAACTTCCACACCGAGTTAGAATAATTCTTTTAGTTACTTTACAATTCAAAATACCATTTAATACAAGGACATTGTTTTAGCAATACCAAAAAAATCCATGAGTTTAATAGCATTTAAAAGTTTCTATCTTCCATGAATCAATTTTGAAATAAAGAACAATAATAATTTTGACAACTTATCTAATTTGTTTTCTTTTTAATTACTCACAAATATTAGATTTCATAAATACCCAATTGAATCAGAATCACCAAATAATCATATTTATCTTTTTATATATATATAATTATATACATAAATATACACACACAATTAATTGTATATATAATTATATATATATAGATAATCATAAAAAATATTTGCATATATACTTTACTGTCCAACTGTACATTCTCACATATTTGTGCATGACAAGGTAATTTAATTAAATTAACAAAACACAATTTAATATTTAATCAACATTTAACCAAAACACATGACTTCTAAAATATAACTTTTAAATATTTTAATATAGACTAATCCAACACAAATATAAACATTTATTACCACTATTTAATTAAATAAATCACAACGTATAAAATACCAACATAAAATAAATACGAACAAGACACTCACACAAACCATAATACTAAAAATATATAAATGACCAAACAAAGATGCACAATACCATTCAATTAGGATGGATTGACAACATGGGACGGGGTGACTTCCTTGTCATCTTTTTTCAACATCATACCATTGGGTAGTTTGATGCTTGCCCTGTCCTGCTGAAGCAGGTGGAATCGAGGCTATGTACCTACAATACCTGTATCCAAACAAGATCGTGTGCATGTACATATATCTATAATCAAAGCATTACATTATGAGAATGAATTGCAGCATAGCAGGGCACTCGTAAACGAGTGGTGCTACATTGTCCTCTCACCAAACTATTCTATCAATTACAATATCAAATATGAAATAGCATTTCTAAACTAACTGATCATATCACAACATAATTTACTAATTCAAGTTGCATCACATTATATCACTGAAATCAAACTAACCTCACCAAACCACAATATCATATGAAATATCCATGTCCACAAATGTATACGCATGATCACCAGACAATCTAACTATCTAGTCCTCCAAACCAAACAATAAATAGTACTATAAAAAACACAAAGTATCAAACAAAAGCATAGAAAGAAAACAAGTCCAAACAGTAACTCAGTAGGGGTATTACATCCTCCCCCCATAAGTCCGGCTTACTCCTGGAAGCCGGTAAACAAAAGAAAATAAGATTCCCTAATATGGGAGGCATCCTCCCATGATGCCAAGATCTCCACGTTAGGTCATCAAGGAACTCTTTCGAGTTCACCCGTGAGCTCCTAAGTCAGTACCTTGTCCTCTACTAGGAGCCTCTACACTTGCACCCTGGTACCTAGCCTAGTGGTCATCTACTATGGAAAATGCTCGATGAGACCTACCCGCATCTCCCACCATCGGCTCAGAAGTGGCTAGTCTCTGATTAAATCCAGAGGTGCTCTTTTGTGGACACAATCTAGCGATATGTCCTTGCTGCCCACATGAGTAGCAACCAGTACCTCAGCCAATTCCTCTACCCTCGGATGGAGCATTGGATTGCTAAAAGCTTCCTCGACTTGGTGCTGATTGAAAACTAGGTGCAAGCTGCTCAAAATGCTCCTGACGAGCTCGATTCCAGTTTTGATCCTTACAAAATTAAGAATTGCCACCCTACTGAGATTGAAAGTTCTTCTGCCTCGAGTGCTGCTGTTGAGGCTACTGCTGCTAATGCTGTTGACCCACTTTAGAGGGTGCAAACTTATTCCTATAAGATCTTGCACTCTGTGACTAACCTCCATGAGTGCTAAAACTAGGTGTAGGCGTACTGCCAATCTGTACTCCAATGTGACCACCCAAGGCCATGGCCAAATTTTCCTCTACCAAACGAGCCTTCTTATCTGCCATTTCCATTGTCTTTGGTTTGAAGACTCGTACGCCTCCACTGATGTGGGCATTTAAGCCTTGAAAAAAATGCTGCACTAGCATGCCTTCATCGTGGTTGATCCCTTCATATTGCTTCAACTCATAGAAGCATCGCTCATACTATTACACTGACACAGACAACTGCTTGAGATCATGAAACTCGTCAGCCCTGTATTGCCTCCAATGGTCTGAGAGGAAGCGAGCCCTGAACCTATCCAGAAATAATTCCCAAGTGACCACACTAATATCCAGGTGTAATTTTTGTTCTTCAAGATGCCACCAAGTAGATGCGAAACCTCACAGATGCATAATTGCACACCGAGCCTTGGTATTGCTAATGTAGGGGTGCATCACGAATCAACGATCTAAGTCAATTAACCATGTCTCAGCTTCCAAACCTCCTCCAAAACCATCAAAAGTGGGAGGGTGTGCCCTCATCAAATCTCTCATATGGCCTGCTATCACTGCATCTTGATCCATAGCCGTTTCCCTTTGCCTTAGTGATCTTTCTCTTTCTCTCTCAACCTGCTGCACCTCCTCTAGCTTGGGTCCCAAATGGTCAAGAATCTCTCTAAGAATATGCTGCAACTGACCATCTAATCTAGGTTGTCCCAGGTTTTGACCACCTGATGGATTGCTATGAAGATTGTGTTGTTCCTCATGCTCAGAACCATGGGAATTAGGAACTGAGGGACTTTTCCAGTTTTCTCTACGACCAGTACCACCACCTCTTGCTTGGCCACGTCCTCTACCTTGAGGCATATTTCTCCGCAACAAGATAAAGGTACAAGTGAGCTCAAGAGTCAAACGCAAGGTTTCCTAATGGACTTAACTACCTAGAGACCCCAACATTTGCAAACCTTGGCTCTGATACCAAGTTGTAATGCCCATCATGCAAACCCCAGAGAACAAACATTGCAAATAAATTTTTTTTTTAAACAACACAAAGTAAACATGAAACTTAACATTAAAACACATTGACATTGCACATTAACATTTTAACGTTAAATCCTCTAAGGCACGTGAGGTTACATTGCATAACAAACTCATAAAGAAAGATAAAAGATGAAACTAAATATCTTATTATATTTACATTCATCATAACCTTATAATGATCATTTATAGAAGTACATCCATGAACCATAAGTGATAGTATCATTACATCACATATTACAATCATAGTGAATCTCTTACAATAATGTGTACAAAGGTTCCTAAATAATACATATTCATTGTTTAAACATTACATTACATGATCTTGATATATGAATTACAATTAATCTCCCACACAAGTGGGATAAGGGTATGTGCAGGATCATGATGTGTCAAAAAGTGGCAATATTATGAGGGTATGTGGCTGACAACTTTTTTTTCACCTAAAATTAATGAAACGAAAAGGGTTTTTAGAGGAGATTCTCAGCTTTCCAAAAATATAAATTATGATTTAATTTGAATTTAATAAATAATTATTATTCATTTTCTATTCGAATTATGACTAAAGTCCTGATCGATAGGCTAATTGAAAAACATCTATAACTTTCAAACGGTATAATATTTTTTAATCGAAAACATGTGTCACATTCTATGCTTCACATACTATAGGATTAAAAAAAGAAAAATTAAATTTCATGAAGTTTTGACCAAGTTAAGGTGGTTAGATAGACGAGTTTTTATATTTTCTAAAAGTTGTAATAAAAAATTCATAATTAATTATTTACTTGGAAGAAAATTACAAAAATATGCATCACATCCGGACATGAGTCCTCTACTTATATATAAAATCTTACAAAAATATTATCATTTTATTATCGTTGGGATTTTATAACACCTACTTCTTATTTTTCCTAAAATTTAAGTATCTGCATTGAAATTTCAAATTTTCACCAAATAGATTTTATTTATTTTTAAATAAACCTAGTATTTTAGAAACTACATTCAATTTTCTACAAATTCTATTCTTACATATTTTTGAAATAATATAGATAACTTATTCAAATATTTACGTCAACTTGCCTAACACTGATTTTTCTGAATTTTTTGCCACTTAAGGGCCTGTTTTTTGCACGATGATCCTGCACATACCCATAATACAAACTACAGTTACATCAGAGTTACAAAGTGAACAACTGGTACACGCTGCAATTGAAGAATGCTGAGAAGAAAGAATGTCGATGGGGAACCCAACGGGTGTGGATCACGTTCCACCCAACCACATAGGTTATAAATAACCCACCCCCTGTGCTTAGAGGTGACAAGGAAGAAATAACGACACTGAATGCCAAAACCAACTCCAATAGAACAACATAGTACAAAACTCAATTATAACACCAGGGATTACAATTACATAAATTACAACATCCATGAGACAACATAATAACTCAAAACCATAAATCTCTTCACAATAAAACAAGGGAATAACCATTAACAAAGTAACCAAAGATAAATCATGAGACATTACCAAATGAAACTAAAACAACAAATAGAATGCAATTCCAGAGGCAACAAGAAACAAAACATACATGTATCTAATAGAGAGTGTCATTGCATAGCTTTCATGGGTTATCCTGGCCTTTCCTCCAACCTGAGGCACTGACCCCCATCTATGGATATCCTAGCCCTTCCTCCTACTTGAGGCGTCGACACCATAGGGTAGCTCATGTGGAGCCGATAACCTCCCATGAGGACAAGGTTACGACTTTGCCAACCATGACCTTCTTAGTCTATCATTAGTTTGTGATTGCCCTAATGCATAGACAAGGTATCCAATATTATTATCTTATGTGTTTTACTGCCCATCCCCCTAAGTACTATTATTAGGTTTTCACTTGTTACAGTACTCTTACATGGGTTATCCTTGTAACGCCCCACTAAGGGACCCGGTGGAAAAACAAAAAAGATGTACAACATCATGCTAATAATTTTTTTTTTTTAAAACTAAAGTGACAATAACTAATGCAACTCAACAAATTAATATGAATGACATCATTACATTTACATCATATCATAATCACATTATAACCTAAAAATAACATTAATCATAACCCATTCACACACCTATCCACCATGGTCCCTAACGTCGCTAGTACAATACACCTACAGTAACTAAGCCTATATAAATACATTTGATACAATAAAACACATACAGTTAATATTTTGAATGTAAATTATATTGCATACAACAAATTAAATATGGTAACATAACTTAATTATATTTAAACCTTGTTTAACACTATGTTCATATGAACCTATTTCTAATCAACACCATGAAAGAGGTACAAAGAGACATCACATCTACTACTAAATTAAGTTTATATGTACCATAAATACAACATTCTTATGCTAAAATTTTTATTACATAATAAATAACAATAAATATGTCTTCAAGACTACTTCAATCTATTTACATTTTCATTACAAGAATGCTACAACGTACAAGATATATTCATCTAAGAGGTATATATCTAATACATATTGAATGCAATTTTCATGGAAATATCACTTGCACATATATTTAACCATAGAATGAAGTGAAAAAAAATACTCTCCATGTTGCTCATAAATCACACCACCTAAATCCCAATGGATGGTTCGAAAATACAACCCTACCACGTGGAACCCTGAGGCCCACTCCCTCCGTGCTAGGAGACAACACTAGGCCCCACACACAAGCAAACAAAAGAAACAACAAGTGGTTGACACTAACCATCCAATAGAGACTACTAAGACAAGAATCAACCAAAATTTACAAGAACTTCCACAAAGGCTTTAAGTACTTTTAAAGACCCAATCACATAGCACAACAGATAGAAAACTCAAAAGATTAACATTATACCATGACACCACAATGAAACATATAATATTATTTTCACAATCTTATAACATGATAACCAACTTTAACTTAGCAGTTCATAGCCAAGACCAACAATGCACAATCTTGGTACAAGTGATCTTTACACATGTAGAAGCATCAACACAGGATCTCACAAATATGAAGGGATTTATAACATTCAAATAGTCAACAAAATTAAATAAAAATGGTACAACACAATACAGATCAAAGAATATAGTTATACCCTTTAATACAACTTTTAAAACTGAACTAATTCTCACTTGACAATAGTCAAATCTGTCAACAATAAAATAGCCATAAAATAGTCATATCAACTCGAAATCAAAATCTATAAAATACCCATTTTAGATTTAGTCGTCAACTACTTAGCATTGCAAACAAAATTGACCAAAAATGAATAATAATTTCATAAAATGCAAAACAACAGATGAATCCCATAAAACCCACTTTTTGGCAATATTCGATTACACTCAAATGACAAAATGAGTAATTCAACAACCAGATCTTATCCAAAATAAAATATTAGAAAAAAAATCTTAAATTTGATTTAAGCCCTTTCAAACCCCTATAAATCTAAAATCTCAATCTTCCATTAACTGTTTACAGGGAGAAATAAAGATATTTGTGGTCATAAATGAGCAACTTGACAGTAGTCCCATGTTTCAACCATATCTCACAAACTACGATTTGGGTTTTTAAGATTTTTGGAAAGAATTTAAAGGACAACGAGATGAAAAAACCATAAAAATATCACCAACCCAGTTCATAAAAACATAATTATAGGTGACGCAATCAGACTATTTTATTGGTAGAAAATTGAGACAATAAACATATATTGATTTTTATTCTGGAATAAATAAATATTTTATTCACAAAAAATTAAAACTATATAATATTTATTTTCAAAAATCAAATAGAGAGAAATCAATCAAATTATTCATACACACCAAAAATAAAATTAAACAAAAGATATCAAAATCCAACCTAAATGCAACGCTTGGCAATCATAGGAATTTGATGCCGGGCTCTGAAAACTTTAATTGTCAAAATCTTCAAATTGCAACAACTTTCTCATGCTTCTTCCTCTTTGCAAGCATGGAAAAAACCCTCTGAAAATGAAGAATCCCCCAACAAAATCTACTTCCCTCCAATCTAAATTGAATTCCAAATTTTCATTCAAAACCACTCCAAATTTCTCAAAAAACCTCTAAAAAATTCTCCTAGAACTATACAAAATCTCTTATTTTCCAAATCCTCTAAAATTTTCTGCTCCAAAAAAAGAGTGAAACCCACTTTCCCTATTTTCTGATAAATAAAATTAATCAAATTCTAAAAAAACAATAAAAACAAAAATGAAAGCAAGTTTCTTTCTTTTTCCTAAAAAGACTTTTTTTCCAAAATAAAATAAGGAAATAAAATCCTCTCATAAAATAAATTACTAAAATATTAAATTAAAACACATATCCTCAACCCATTAATAAAATAATTAAAATAAATTAAATAATTAAATTAACTCACATAATTAGCTCAGTTGTTTAGGGTTTCCGATTAAACAAATTCAAATTATTACAAGAGATAAAGAAAACCCCCATAAAATAATCACTCCACCAAAATAGTAAATCAAAACATAAATATAACATATACTTACATATTAATATTTAAATATTTAGTAATAAACATTAATATTTTAAAAAATAACATTAAAATATGTTAATATTTATAACTTTATTTTCATAAAACGTAATATACATATAATTATAATAATATTAACAATTAAATAATAACTAACATATTGATCCAATATCTAACTTCACTCAAATAATTCATAAACCAAAGCTAGACATATATTGTGAAATAACTCCACATGAAAAAAAAATTCACATCAAAACATAAATAACATAAATAACATTAATCACAATCACAACAACCCAACTAACCACATGGTTTAATACTAACAGGTTGGGATCTAAAATCAGGAAAAAAAAACAAAATCAAACAATCACATATCCCACAAGAAACATTCACATAAATGCAACACTCCAACCATAAGGTAAAAGAGATCGGACATTGTCCCATGACAAACTGAAAAAGGTGGTCACACACTGAATCAATTGTCCCTAATTGGGGACAATAGCTAAGGTCAGGTTATAACTTGGGCCTAGATGTTATCTCCTCAACCACCATTGGGATTAAAGGCATGCTTAGACCTGCTAATTCAGGTGGAGAAATAACCGAGTACCTATTCACTCAAACATACAGATTAGAGCACATGTGCATAATAGCCGAAGCACTAGGAAAGAAACTCTAGCAGTCGTATCTCATGTTCGTATGTCTTTCATATGCCCAATGGTACGATGCCGCCCTTTCCACTTATCCTAACAAACATACTACTGCATCACTTAACTATCCAAGTAAATCTTTGCATAATAATAACATGACAATATACATCATACTCACCAAAGCACTAATCGAAGCTCATGTCCCATATTGCAACCACAAAGTTTGAACACAAGTTATTACATCTTTATGACAATAAACATAATCATAATTAAAAATCAGAATAACCTTTAAATGTCCCTATTATTCTACCTTCGTCTCCAAGTTTCAAGGACAAACTTCCTACACATCCATAGTGGGAATGGATGGGAACTACATTCTCCCCCCCTAAAATTTGACTTACTCCTAGAAGTCACAAACTAGGGTGGAAACATAACACATTAGTACCAAAATTTCTCTACTCTATATTTGATGTACATCCTCTTTTTCTAAATCATTTTGATTAAAATGACTATATGATTACACATTTGCAAGCAATATTTTCCTAACTACCTTTACTTAGAAATCCATACCTCTCTTATGATATGATACTTGTTTTTACACCAACAAATATAATGGATACTCCAAATAACTCTTTTTTTTATTTTGAATACAAAATTCTCCATAACCTCATACAAGGAAAACACATCAAATGATTTCTTGATATTAAAAATTACACATCATTTCATATTTCATAACATATTTTAAATTAAAATTTATGATTTCAATAACATCCACTCCATTTAATACCAAAAATTCACAATACATTCACATTTAAGATAACATAGTTATCCCTCCTTTACATCAATAATCAACAAAATATAAGAAATATACATCTAACACATACATACACAATCACATCACTAGGAGTTGCACAACACAAGACTACACAAGGGTCCCTCTGGACGCCAGAAAGCAGCATACTAATTAATGATATATAATCCATGAGCCAAGAGCCAATATCCATCTCACAAGATCCATACCTCACACTTAGTGGTTTGATGGTGTTAGGCCATACACATGGTGAGACCATCCAAACAAGACCACAATGACCTACCTCTTGTTGTATAAGGTGGTTAACCTCCAAGAGATAGTCATCACACATAGATAGGTAGTGGGTCCTAGCTGTGTAACAGCCTCACATACCCCCATCCTCAAGGTTCCCTATGTCTGCTTCCTCGTATACACTCACCAAGTCTGTCTCATACATCCTTGGAGAGGATTCACATTACGACACATGGTCGACATTGAAAATAATAAGGATAAATTAGTTTAGCCACCAAAGTCATAAAGAAGAGAAAATAGAAATTCAATTTCAATAATAAATAAATAAATGTGTATAATTTCAACACTAAATCTCATGTAACGATGAGGGCTACGAGAAAATAAGATCACAAGGTGTGGCTAAACCATCACAATCAAATATAAACAAGGTGTTGACCTTCAAAATCAATAGACAATAAAGAAATCCACAATCTTTGAAATTGCACTGTACAACACTGCGTGACTAAATACTAGCCACCAAATGAGGAAGAAGGGAACAACGTCTAGCTATAACAGTAGCCCTCATGTGGTGCAGAATGATCATGCCATCCGCATAACTTAGAGTGTACTCCTCGGCTACACTCCACATTACGTTGTCATGCGGCATGGACTAGCTAAGTGGCCCACGCACTCCTTGGCTATTCGCATGGGATGTGCACCTCGGCCTCCATCCCACATCGCATCTCAGTGTGGCATGGTCATACACCAGTCGGAGAAGGCATGCATTGGTCATATGCCGCATGGCAGTGTGTCTGTGGCTTTGCAGAAGTAGGCACACACTAGACACACCCCGCATAGCGATACCTCGTGAAGAAGGCACACGCAGGTACTCGCCGTCGCCAGAGGTATACATGGCTAGGACATACCCATATGCTAACTGACCCAAACATTGTCAAAAGAAAACATGAGAATCCCTCTACAAATGTGTCAGGCCCCATTATTCTCATCACACAAGTAGGCTATCATAACACATCTCATAGTGCACCTTCACATGTCTATGCATGTGGCATCGTGTCCTCGAGCCCAGCTCGCTACCATTAGCAACATGACATCATCAACAACACTATGTCGGAACATTAGTGAGGTGTGGCATTGTATCCATTGCATCATGTTGGAATATGTGCAGATACCATATACATAATTCATATATGGGGCTACTCAAGCTTCACCTCTCATACGGATGAGGTTGACTCGCTAATACCAGCTCAACGTCCCTATCGATAGCCAAGCATATACTAACAAACCAATGCTGCTATACTCAAAACTGTGGGGATTAGGCTCACACATATTGATCAAGTACCTTGATCCATCATAAGGGGAAGTAGTGAGTACTTTTCCTCAGGATTGGTTGAGCTAAGACTGTTTTGCGTCGCAATATGCATACGCTGCACACTCTGCCCAAGGAACTTTGTGGCTGCTACTACCCCTTCAGGGATTGAGGGACTAGAGAACCAAAATAAAAGAATCTACGAAACTATCTTTTGGCTACTCATATATAAATTTCAACCACACATGGGTTGGCCCTCAATCAGGTAACAGACATACAAGCACACATAATGGTATGGTTAATCCCACACCAACAAATACAACATATCACTTATGAATGGATACACAGTATCACCATCCTAAGGGCACACAAAGCAAGTATGGGGTATTTACAACACTCAAAAAAATACACAGTTACTAGTTTCTCACATTTGCAGAGGGGTACAATTATATACACAATTTCATAAGCACATTTACTTCTATAACCCATGTGATTCATATCATTACATATGTCAATAACCTTTTATCAGTTTTTTTCTTTCACTTTATTCTTTTCCATATATCACATGATATTAACATATCAATGTTAAGATTATTGTGATCACTTAACAACTCCACTTACCAAATTCACATTCACTTTTATTCATTCGGTATAACATTTTATCCTCATAACATATGCATATGTACACTAACTTTTCTTCCATTCAATAAGAATTTTACATAGGCATCATGAATTTCCAAATGCATTGAAGAATCATTAATACTTTCACATCAACATTCATGCATCAAGAATTCAACAAATTATACGCAAGTTCTATATTCGCAAAAGAACAATAATGATCCTCTACTTAACTCTTACTAAATCATAAGTTATTCAAACTTCCATAGAATAAAAGGATTCACATAGTTGCTTCAAAAACATAGTCCCACATTCTTTCAAACTTTATTTCAGGTTAGTACAAATCACACTAAATCTTTACATAGTGGTTATTCCTACTCAAACATCATATCCCTTACCTAGGCTTAATTACTTGATAAATCTTTTCTATTTATACAAAAGTAAGAAATGAGACATTGCATTATAGGTTTCAACTACACATAACAAAAAAAATGTCCAAATACCAATATAGTAATCATAATTTTTCAAAATAGAAATTTAGTTCTATGCACTAGCATCTTATTTATTCCACAAAAGTAGTCATTTCCAATAAAAACATATCACAATGTAGAGCAAAATTAATCACATGAATTTATTTCTAAATGCATTGATTAAATAGCTAGCAACTACACTTAGTCTCATTCATAATCTGTTTTTTTTTATGCATAAATCAAAAGTAAGGAGTGCAATTTCAAGAGAACTTAAGATCCGTCATTCAAGCAATTTCAAACATCATTTTTTTTTTGTTTTTTATTCATAGTCAAAGTTTAAACATACAAGTTTCAGGTTTAAATGATTTTCTATTATAATATGGTTTAAGACTAATTCTCTTTATTAACTATATGTGAGTAAGATAAAGAGGAAACAAGATAATTTAAGTCAATGCAAGCAACTTGCAAATGCAACATTTCTAGACAAAACATCTATACAAAGGAAAATTAACTACCACCATCAGACAAGTTTTCCATTTTTAAACATACTAAACACAAAATCAGGATTTCATTACATCACTCAGCATGCATTATAGCAATAACAAAATATCAAAAATAATTTATTTATAAACTACCAACAGACTTTTCTTTAGTCTATTCTAACAACCCTTTTACATACAATATATTCTTGACATTATAAAAATGCACTTAACAACATATGGGTGTAAACACTCCTACAAACCATGGAAAAACATACAAACATATGACATATTCAAGCCAAGAATTTCTCTATTAATTACATAACATATATTCTTGGGCACTTGCATAAAACCACATAAGTAACCTAACTACTCCAAATAGCATTTTATTCTAATGCACATTTAGTCAAACAAAAGAAATATACATGCCAACTTGTTAACTAATTAATCTAAATTTATTCATGCATTTCAAAACTAAATTTGCACTTTTAAGAAACTAAAAGTCATAGAAATGAGACAAGGTCAAACAAGGAAAAAAAAACAATGGTTACAACCATCCAAGGAATCACATTCAACAAGAGAATACACAAAGAATTTAATCCATTGTTTAACATCTCAACTAGATGTAAAGATTAAAACATGGTATCTAACACAAGGGTCCCTATGACCTTCTAGCCACACATTGGACATTTGAAAACACATGCATGAGAAGTTACTATAACTAGACATGGGCAACAACATTAACCAGAAATCCCAGTGCTGCAACATTGGCTCTGATACCAAGTGTAATGCCCCGCTAAGGGACCCAGTGCAAAAATACAAAAAACATACATCATGCTAATATTTAAAAAAAAAAACCTAAAGTGACACTAACTAATGCAACTCAACAAATTAATATGAATGACATCATTACATTTACATCGTATCATAATCACATTATGATCTAAAAGTAACATTAATCATAACCCATTCACACACCTATCCACCATGGTCCCCTAACATCGCTACTACGATACACCTACACTAACCAAGCCTATATAAATACATTTAATACACTAAAACACATACAATTAATATTTTGAATGTAAATTATATTTCATACAACAAATTACATATGGTAACATAACTTAATTATATTTAAACCTTGTTTAACACTATGTTCATATAAACCTATTTCTAATCAACACCATGAAAGAGGTACAAAGAGATATCACATCTACTACTAAATTAAGTTTATATGTACCATAAATACAATATTCTTATGCTAACATTTTCATTACATAATAAATAACAATAAATATATCTTCAAGACTACTTCAATCTATTTACATTTTTATTACAAGAATGATACAACGTACAAGATATATTCATCTAAAAGGTATATATATAATACATATTGAATGCAATTTTCATGGAAATATCACTTGCACATATATTTAACCATAGAATGAAGTGAAAAAAAATACTCTCCATATTGTGCATAAATCGTACCACCTAAATCCCAATGGATGGTTTAGAAATACCACCCTACCACGTGGAACCCTGAGGCCCACTCCCTCCGTGCTAGGAGACAACACTAGGCCCCACATACAAGAAAACAAAAGAAACAACAAGTGGTTGACACTAACTATCCAATGGAGACTACTAAGACAAGAATCAACCAAAATTTACAAGGACTTCCACAAAGGCTTTAGGTACTTTTAAAGACCCAATCACATAACACAACAGATAGAAAATTCAAAAGATTAACATTATACTATGACACTACAATGAAACATATAACATTATTTTCACAATCTTATAATATGATAACCAACTTTAACTTAGCAGTTTATAGCCAAGATCAACAATGCACAATCTTGGTATAAGTGATCTTTACACATGCAAAAGCGTCAACATAAGATCTCACAAATATAAAAGGATATATAACATACAAATAGTAAACATAATTAAATAAAAATGATACAACACAATATAGATCAAAGAATATAGTTATACCCTTTAATACAACTTTTAAAACTGAACTAATTCTCACTTGACAAGAGTCAAATCTGTCAACAATAAAATAGTCATAAAATAGTTATATCAACTCAAAATCAAAATATGTAAAATACCCATTTTAGATTTAGTCGTTGACTATTTAGCAACGCAAACGAAATTGATGAAATAATAATAATAATTTAATAAAATGCAAAACAACAGATGAATCCTATAAAACCCACTTTTCAGCAATATTCGATTACACTCAAATGACAAAATGAGTAACTCAACAACCAGATCTTATCCAAAATAAAATATTAAAATTAATTTAAGCCCTTTCAAACCCCTATAAATCTAAAATCTCAATCTTCCATTGGGAGAAATAAAGATATTTGCAGTCATAGAGGAGCAGCTTGACAGCAGTCCCATGTTTCAAGCATATCTCACAAACTACGATTTGAGTTTTTGATATTTTTGGATAGAATTTAACTGACAATGAGATGAAAAAATTCATTAAAAATCGCACCAACCCAGTTCGTAAAAACATAATTATGGGCGACACAATCATACCATTTTATTGCTAGAAAATTGAGAGAATAAACATATATTGATTTTTATTTTGGAATAAATAAATGTTTTATTCACACAAAAATAAAACTATATAATATTTATTTTTAAAAATTAAAGAGAGAGAAATCAATCAAATTATTCATACACACCAAAAATAAAATTAAACAAAAGATATCAAAATCCAACCTGAATCCAACGCTTGGCAATCATAGGAATTTGATGCCGAGCTCCGAAATTTTTTATTGTCAAAATCCCCAAATTGCAACAACTTTCTCATGCTTCTTCCTCTTTGAAAGCATGACAAAAACCCTCTGAAAATGAAGAATCTCCCAGCAAAATCTATTTCCCTCGAATCTAAATTGAATTCCAAATTTTCATTCAAAACCACTCCAAATTTCTCAAAAAACCTCTAAAAATTTCTCCTACAACTATACAAAATCTCTTATTTTCCAAATCCTCTAAAATTTTCTGCTCCAAAAAAGGAGTGAAACCCACTTTCCCTATTTTCTGATAAATAAAATTAATCAAATTCTAAAAAAACAATAAAAACAAAAATGAAAGCAAGTTTCTTTCTTTTTCCTAAAAAGACTTTTTTTCCAAAATAAAATAAGGAAATAAAATCCTCTCATAAAATAAATTACTAAAATATTAAATTAAAACACATATCCTCAACCCATTAATAAAATAATTAAAATAAATTAAATAATTAAATTAATTCACATAATTAGCTCATTTGTTTAGGGTTTCCTATTAAACAAATTCAAAATATTACAAGAGATAAAGAAAACCCTCATAAAATAACCACTCCACCAAAATAGTAAATCAAAACATAAATATAACATATACTTACATATTAATATTTAAATATTTACTAATAAGCATTAATATTTAAAAAAATAACATTAGAATATATTAATATTTATAACTTTATTTTCATAAAATGTAATATACATATAATTATAATAATATTAACAATTAAATAATAACTAACATATTGATCCAATATCTAACTTCACTCAAATAATCTATAAACCAAAGATAAACATATATTGTAAAATAACTCCACATAAAAAAAAACATTCACATCAAAATATAAATAACATAAATAACATTAATCACAATCACAACAACCCAACTAACCATAGGGTTTAATACCAACAGGTTGTGATCTAAAATCAAGACAAAACAACAAAATCAAACAATCACATATCCCACAAGAAACATTCACATAAATGCAACACTCCAACCATAAGATAAAAGAGATCGGACATTGTCCCATGACAACTTGAAAAAGGTGGTCACACACTGAATCAATTGTCCCTAATTGGGGACAATGGCTAAGGTCAGGTTATAACTTGGGCCTAGATGTTATCTCCTCAACCACCATTGGGATTAAAGGCATGCTCAGACCTGCTAATTCAGGTGGAGACGTAGCCTAGTACCTATTCACTTAAACATACAAATTAGAGCACATGTGCATAATAGCCGAAGTATTAGGAAAGAAACTCTAGCAATCGTATCTCATATTCGTATGTCTTTCATACGCCCAATGGTACGATGCTGCCCTTTCCACTTATCCTAACAAACATACTACTACATCACTTAACTATCTAAGTAAATCTCTGCATAATAATAATAATATGACAATATACATTATACTCACCAAAGCACTAATCGAAGCTCATGTCCCATATTGCAACCACAAAGTTTGAACACAAGTTAGTACATCTTTATGACAATAAACATAATCATAATTAAAAATCATAATAACCTTTAAATGTCCCTTTATTTTATGTTCGTTTCCAAGTTTCAAAGCCAAACTTGCTACACATCCATAGTGGGAATGGATGGGCACTACAATCCTGAGCTCTTCCTCCTTTCGAGGCACCAGCCCCCATAAAGAGCCACTCTCCCTAAGACCTCGAAACAATAACAAACTCAACAAGGAAAGGTTTTATACCATAGCGAATAAAGCTTATAACTCAAAACAAAGACATGTGAGGAATTGGCCCTCTCGCAATAACTCATAACCAAAATGACAACAATCTCATACAACCCTTCCAAAATAAAGACAGCAATATCTAAAACACATACGACACATGAAAACATTTAGCAATGTAAATACACCTCTAGAATTCTAAGGATTACAACATCCATGATAGGGTTCACGAAATTGACAGGGTTCCCACATTACAAAAGTCAAGATGATAACTCAAGGAAAAAAATCAATCAAAATAAGAGACTAAAACAATGTAATAACTTTCACACCGAGTTAGAATAATTCTTTTACTTACTTTACAATTCAAAATACCATTTAATACACGAAAATTGTTTTAGCAATACCAAAATAATCCATGAGTTTAATAGCATTTAAAAGTTTCTATCTTCCATGAATCAATTTTGAAATAAAGAACAATAATAATTTCGACAACTTATCTAATTTTTTTTTTTTAATTACTCATAGATATTAAATTTCATAATTACCCAATTGAATCAGAATCAACAAATAATCATATTTATCTTTGTATATATATATAATTATATACATATATATATACACAATTAACTGTATATATAATTATATATATATAATCATAAAAAATATTTGCATATATACTTTTCTGTCCAACTGTACATTCTCACATATACATATATATATATATATATACATATAAATGTATTTAAAAATGAATTTAAATAAAAATTGACAAATCAAAAGAAACAGAACAAAGTATTAATAAATGCATTTACTACTACGCAGCCACTGAGGACTGCACACAATAGTCCTCGTGACTGCTATGCACGACAATCTGTAGGACTACCACACACAGCAATCCACGGGTTGCTATGGGTAGTCCCCAGTGTGGTAAGGGGACAGGAGGAGGGTATGGCTGATTCCAACCCTTCCCTTCCCTCATACACAATAAAATTTATATATATATATTTTAAATATAAAATAATTTTGATATTACTGACTTTCCCAAGTTTAGCCAAAAACTAAATGCAATCGGCCGGAATAAATAACAAATTTGAATTACATAAACATATTTAAATATATATATACACACACACACATTATATATATATATAGATATATCTATATGTTCATAGCTTAAGATCTGTATAGTAGTATACTCATAACAGACAAAATAGGGGAAAATATAGATATATATATATATATATATATATATATATATATATATATATATATATATATATATATATATATATATATATATATATATATATACCTTCAAAACACCTTTAATTACAGAGGGAGATTATTTTTTCCATAATAGAACTTTAAATAAAACTAAAAACAATTCAGAATTCCATGATGGATTTTCTCTCTCTCTTTTATAACCAAATTGAATAAAACATAGAACATCTTAGATCAATCAGTTTACCCTCTTCCACAAATTTTCTATTCATTAAAATCTAAATCCCAAGAGTTTTCATTCTCTTTCACAGAATATCATATTTAACTAAATCTCAAGCAGGATGTTTCCTTTGCAAGCACAAAATTATTTAGATCATATTTTTTATTTCTTTTACATTCATAGAAATCAAAAGGAGAATAGAACCTAGAGTCCTATGCTACTGAATATTGATGAAGCTTGCTCGATTCCAAAGCCTTTTTGAAGAGCTTTCGTTCTTGCCTTCAACTCCTTCACCCAATTTCTTTGTTCAATATTCCACTCTATTATTCAAATCTGAATAACCTCCCGAATAATGAAGCAATATAATGGAAAATCCCTTTCTAGAAAACTTCAGAAGATCTAATAATTCAAAGACATTATTTTATTTTATTTTTCAAATTTCTCTCTAAATCTTCCTGTGAATGAAAACTCACCAATTTGCAATTAAATAAAAGATATTACTCTTCTTTTTCAAAAGCTCTAAAAATCCAACTCAAAAGAAATTTTCTATTTTAAATTCCAGCTTTTCAGCCAACACTTAATTCTCATTCGTCCTTTTATCTTTTCTGTTCTTTTATTTATTTATTTTTCCTTTTATCAATACTTTTTGTTTTAAATCTACTTTTGCAAGCTTTACTTGCAATGCACATAATTTAATTTATTTATTTTATAATTATCTTCCACAAGGTAATTTAATTAAATTCTCAAAACACAATTTAATATTTAATTAACATTTAACTAAAACATATGACTTCTAAAATATAACTTTTAAATATTTTAATACAGATTAATCCAACACAAATATAAACATTTATTGCCACTATTTAATTAAATAAATCACAACGTATGAAATACCAACGTAAAATAAATACAAACAAGATACTCACACAAACCACAATACTAAAAATATAGAAATGACCAAACAAGGATGCACAATACCATTCAATGAGGACGGTTTGACATGGGATGGGGTGACTTCCTTGTCATCTCTGTTTCAACATCATACCGTTGGGTAGTTTGATGCTTGACCTATCCTGCTGAAGCAAGTGGAATTGAGGCTATGTACCTACAATCCCTGCATCCAAACAAGATCGTGTGCATGTACATATATATATAATCAAAGGATTACATTATGAGAAGGAATTGTAGCATAGTAGGGCACTCATAAACAAGTGGTGCTACACTGTCCTCTCACCAAACTATTCTATCAATTACAATATCAAATATGAAATAGCATTTCTAAACTAACTGATCATATCACAACATAATTTACTAAATCAAGTTGCATCACATTATATCACTGAAATCAAACTAACCTCACCAAACCATAATATCATATGAAATATCCATGTCCACAAATGTATAAGCATGATCACCAAACGATCTAACTATCCAGTCCTCCAAACCAAACAATAAATAGTACTATCACAAACACAAAGTATCAAACAAAAGCATAGAAAGACAACAAGTCCAAACAGTAGCAGGAGGGGTATTACAATTAGCTCACAATATATTATACTCACAATATATTATAACTAGTTATGGCATATTATGGAAATGTTCACTATAGGTGGACTCACTATCCATAGAGAAAAATATAGAAGTGAGATGGTGGATCATAGCCTATTTTTGAACTATTACAATTACATATTATATATGTATGAATTTTAGCTCCATTGAAGCAAAATAACAAGCTTTATCTAATTTTGATTCAACACTATGCCTCGCTCTTCACTCACATAATTCTAACCTTCAATTCA
This sequence comes from Sequoia sempervirens, assembly GCA_007258455.2. Lineage (NCBI taxonomy): Eukaryota > Viridiplantae > Streptophyta > Pinopsida > Cupressales > Cupressaceae > Sequoia > Sequoia sempervirens. The sequence continues at coordinate 126,715 of VDFB02284953.1, forward strand.
ATATTCACAACTTAACTTTTCTCTACTCTACTCAAATTTTCATCACACTCTACTTATGTCCCTTCATCCCCTGAAAACAATATAGCATATATCCACATCAAGTATACATCAATTATGTTGGCATAATTAGATGTAACAATTAAAATACATATTTTCATCTCCAAAACTGATAATCCATAACACTAACCTCAATTCAACTCTCAAAAAACCTTAAGATAGGTCGACGTGGACATATAATGGATCCTACATAAAATAGAAATACATATTTATCCTCAACATAATTTCAAACATGTTAGGTCGGCTCTATATAAGACCTAAAAGAAAAACTACTCATTTGTGTATCCACATCTTAATGCATGGACCTAAAAAATTGATACCATATGGAATCCATGCTCAACCAAAATCTAGCAACTTATCTTCAATACCATAATACCAAAAAATCATCCAAGGATAAGTGTTGATTCTCTCACACAAACATACTATACAAAAATCAATTGTAATATGCTAGGTCAAACACTGTTACTGATATCTCTAAAAAAAAAATTCTAATCAATATGAAATCCTAGAATTAGGTACATCTAACATCCACCAAATTAAAGTTATAAGTATAGAGTGATATCTTCATTTGAAAAGTGGTGCTGACAACAAGAGATGTACTTCATTGAGATGTTGGAGGATGAAGAGGCCGCGAGTGATTGGAGTCTAGAAGAGGAAGTTCTATTAAACCAATTTATCGATTTTGATCCCTTTGGTTATTTTCATGCCAGTAGTTTAGGCACATACATTATCTTCAACAAAGACTAAGAAACTCCAAAAGTGTTCAAGTAACAAGAGAATGTACGTGACCGCTTAAACAATGGCCTATGGAATTTTCACTTTGATGGTGCTAAATGTAGAATCAACTCTAGAGCCAAGATCTGCCTTGTATCTCCTATAGGTCAAAGACTCTTAGAGATTTTCAATTCTAGTATCCCTATACAAACAGTGATATGGAATATGAAGGGTTGGTTCATGGCCTGATGCTAGCATAACACATGGGTGTGGAAGGGATACAACTGTTCAAAGATTCCAAGCTAGTGGTGAAATAGTTCCAAGGATAGGTGGTCAGAAAGAATTTAAGAATATGATCCTACTAACATAGGGTGTGTGAATTAATTAAAGGGTTTAAATCCTTTGACATCTAGGTAGTTCTAAGATCTCAAAATACCATCACAGATAGAATGGCCTCAATCAACTCACAATTTGATCCAACCTCTAGTCTAGTGGTGAGCTCGAATGACGTGCGAGTTATTGTCTAACCAAATATTCCCAACAATAATAAAAATTGGATGGTCTTCGAGAATGATGCCTAGATTGGCACATTCTTACAATGTTCGGGTAAATTTATTGAACAAGTACAATCAATATTCAAAGAGGTAGGAAAGGAGTAGATGATTCAACTCAAAATCAATAAGCCCCCATAAGGACTAATTGCTCTAGAGAACCTTTTCAACTGTGAGGATCCAAGGAATGGCAAGAAGAGTTTCACAGCTAACAAGGAAGATTAAATGATGACCTCAATGTCAAAAATAGTAGGAAGCTCAAATTTAAGAGGATTTTTCCATGAGAGGATAAAGAAAGGTTGAGGTCTCTAAGAACCAAATATGATGGGGTCATAACTTGGACATATAATGATATAAAAGGCTATGATCCAAACATAATCTAACATACCATCAACCTGGTTGAGAAATCTAGGCCAATCTAACAAAATCAATGGTCCATTAATTTGAAAGTGGGGGCCATAATCGCATAAGAGCTCAAAAGGTTAATTGAGTCAAGGATCATATACCCAATTGAACACTCTACCAGGGTATCTAATCTAGTGCCTATATAAAATAAAATTGGGAATATGGGTATATGCAAGATCATCATGGAAAAAACAGTTCCTTAAGTGGCCAAAAATTCAAAAAAATAAGAGTTAGAAAACTTGACATAAAAATTTGAATAAGTTATCTATATTATTTCAAAAATATGTAAGAATAGAATCTATAGCAAATTGAATGTAGTTTCTAAACTACTAGGTTTTTAAAAAAAAAAATTCTATTTGGTGAAAATTTGAAATTTCAATGTAGTAGTACTTAAATTTCGGGAAAAATAAGAAGTAGGTGTTTGTCTGGCCACTAACCACAATAAAATAATAATATTTTTTTATAAGATTTTAGATTTAAGTAGAGGACTCTTGTCTGGATGTGATGTATATTTTTTTGTAATTTGTTTCCAAGTAAATAATTAATTATGATTTTTTATTACAACTTTAAAAAATATAAAAACTCGTATGTCTGACCACCTTAACTTGGTCAAAACTTCATGAAATTTAATTTTATTTTCTTAATCCTATATTATGTGAAGCATGTTTTGGATGCAAAAATTGTGATACTGTTTGAAAGCTATAGATGTTTTTCAATCATCATATCGATCAGGACTTTAGTCATAATTCAAATAGAAAATGAATAATAATTATTTATTAAATTAAAAGTAAAGCATAATTTATATTGGTGGAAAGCTGAGAATCTCCTTTAAAACCCTTTTCATTTCATCAATTTTGGGTAAAAAAGTCGTCAGCCACATATCCTACACATACCCATAATATCGCCACTTTTTGGCCCATCGTCATCCTGCACATACCCATATCTAACTTTGCATGGATTTCTGAGACCTAAACAAAGCCTTTTTTAAAGATCTTAACCCTCTAACTTTGATGGAATAGATCTTGAATACTATGGTAGGGTTAGAAATGTTCTCACTACTCAATGGATTTGCGAGTTATAATGAGATCAATGTAAAAGGTGAGGACCAATATAAGGCAATGTTCACCACCAAATAGGGAATATTCACCTATGTAAAGGTGCCATTCATCTTGTCAAATTTAGGGGCCACTTTCTAATGTGTGATGGATGTTACATTTAAGGATCTGATCAATACTTGATCATTCTTATCTATCTAGATAACTTGACCATATGCTCAAGATGTAAGGGTGACCATTTTGATCACCTAGAAAAAGTCTTCCAAAGGTGTCAATAATTTTGGATTTCCTTAAATCCCCAAAAATATATTTTTTAGGGTACCACAAGCAAGGTTTCTTGGCTTTGTGTTCTCTAAAGAAGAAATATCCATTGATCTCAAAAGGGTAAAATCTATAAGAGAATTTCCACTACCAGATAACCAAAAGGAATTCCAATCCTTCCTAAGAAAGATCAACTTTGTTAGTAGGTTTATTTTGGATTTTATAGGAATTACAAGACCTATTATATTACTGTTGAAAAAGGGACTAGCTTTCAATTGGAATATGGAAGGAAACATTTCTTTTAAAAAGATTAATGTAGCTATTTCTACAGCTCTGGTGTTAGCAAACTCAAAATTTTCAAAGGATTTTATTTTATATGTATATAGTGGCGAGCACAGTATAGCCTTTGTACTTTCATAAAAGGATGATAGGGGAAGTGGAGAAAACCCCATCAGTTTACATTCATGGAATCTAAAGGGGTATGAGACTAGATATAATTGTGTGGAGAAACAAGCCTTCACAGTTCTAAAGAGTCCAAAAAATTTGAGGAACTTGGTTTTGACAAGCAAGATCACAGTTTGTATTGCTCACCCTAGCATAAGGGAATATATCATGGAGGAGGAAATCATTGAAAAAAGGGCCAATTGGATCACCATGATTCTAGAATATGACATAGATATCCAACCCACAAATCTAGTTAGAGGAAGAGACCTATGTGAATATCTCGCTAAAGAGCTCGACACTAAAGCATAAATGGAAGAGACTGATCAAATTCTCATGAACCAGTTTGAGTTGGATGAGTCTTGGGTGACTAATAGGATAAAATTCATGCAAACTAGTAGATATCTAACTAACATCTGAATGCACAAAAGGAGGTACTACAAACTACAAGGCAATAGATATGTATTAATTGAGGGTCTCCTTTCTAAAAGGAATTTCGACAGAGTCCTCCTTGACTATGTAGACAAGGGTTAAGCTTAAAGAATTTTGGGTGAATTTCATAGTATCCAAAAAAGTGGATAGTTATCTATGAAAAATAACACTTTAAATATCATGCAAGAAGGTTATTATTGGCACACCTTATTTTTATAATGTCATGATCTAGTGAGAAAATTTTCTTAGTGTAGTTCTACGTCAGCAAGTGGAAGAACTATGCTATTCCTTTGAGCCCGATCATGGTTGAAGAATATTTTGCACAATGGGGACTATACTTCATCAAGATAATTAACCCCATATCCAACTCAAGACACAAATGGATCCTAATAGCCACAAACTATTTTATAATATGGATAGAAGTAGCTCCCCTAAAGAATATTGCCAAGGCCAAAATCATCAACTTTCTCAAAGAACTAATAATGTAGTTTAACTTTCCTAAAACCCTCATGTCTAAAAATGTGTGAGATTTTTTAGGAACTAGGATGTAATATTTTTACCTTAAAGATGGATTCTATCTTAATACTTCATCGAATTACTACCCATAGGGGATGGACTAGCAAATTGCACAAACAAAAAATTAATCTGATTGATAAAAAATGAATTTATTTGGAACACCAAAGAGAGTGGCACAAGATACTATGGAAAACTTTATGGGTGGACCACACCACCCTAAAAAATATTATAAAGGCTTCTCCTTATGAATTAGTATATAGAAAGGAGGTGGTTGTACCTATCTCAATGGAAATTTTGACATTACAACTTTTTAAGTCTTTAAAAGTTGAGGAAAATGATGAAACGAAAGTAAGGCTAGTTGAACTACTAAGCCTTCAGGAAATAAGGGAAAATCCATTAAATTCCATGATAAATTTCCAATAGGTGGTTAAATGGTGGTTTGATAAAATGACTTCCAACACAACTTTCAAAGAAGGAAGCATAGTCTTAAAGTATGATGAGCATGCCACTAAACTAGGGTAACATGCTAAATTTTACTCTTTCTAGAAGGGACCTTTTCGCATTTCAAAATGTAAGGTGAGAAATGCCTATGAATTAAAGGATATGAATGGGAATGTCAAGGGGATACCGGTAAATGATATTAATTTAAAATTGTTCAATTAAAAACTCATGGTTTGTTTTTTGTAGATTTTATACTAAGTTATGTACCATATGTATAAAATTTATAAAATAGGCTATTTTTGTAAATAAGACACAAGATGCAAAAATGATGAAAAAGACTATATTTCATTTATGTAATATATTTTACATATAGTCGGGGTGCTTAGGCATATTTTTGAGAAAGAGATTTGGAAAGCTTTGAGTAGAAAAAGATACAAGAATTTGTTATTTTTCAAAATGGCCAAAACGATATTCTTCATTACGACCAAAAATCGTTGGAGGTAACAACTTGGTTAGTGTGAAGTTTGACGTTTATGTTTCAATAGGCACAAAAAATGATGATATTTTCAGAAGGCTTATGAGGATATGGTAGTGAGGTCTTCAACAAATAGCTCCAAAGAATCCGATTGGGGATAATTCATTAATTTCCAACACCACCCCAATAGGATGTGATACACCAAATTCTAAAAGGTAGTGTACCATTTCATGTCAAAATTCAAGTCGACATTGTTCAACCTAAGAAGAAATGAGTTGGTAGGCCTTGCCCATTGGTGATGCTGCTCCAAAGTAATTGTATAGAAGCCAGAAAGAAAAGGAAGCTAGGGCACCAATTAGGCATTATCAATGTTGTGTTAGAGGTTCATGGCTGAAGGAATGCCAGGGCCTAAGACTGCCACAATGACAACCTCTTTGAGCCCCATCAGATACTCCTTGCGAAACATAGTCTTACAGAGCTCTACCACCTATGACTTATAAAAATTTAGGTCCAACAAGGATTCCATTAACCATGAGATGATGTTTGTGTTGGTATGATAGTGGTTACAATCCATGACAAAGTCTCTCCCCAACACCCACTTGAATGTGATAATCATCAAGTGACCGTTATTTCATAGTAGCCACTTGGTTCTTCTAGCTTAGAAGCCTTAGTAGAGTACCCATACCTCTTAGAATGCAAAAGAAAGAGCTTACAAACATGATAAGTATTTTTTATAGGAAGAGCATTCTTTTTATAGGAAAAATAAAGCCGATTTTTTTTAAAAAAAAAAACCTTTCCTTTATCAAAAGAACAATGAGAAATACAAGTTGGTGATGAAAACAAAATGGAAAATTGTATGAAGGGGATTTTAAGGGATCTTTATAATTAATGCAGGTGCTAGCATTTATGCTGAACATGTGAGTTTTTTCCATGTGTTTTTCCACCTTTGTTATCGCTAGCCAACTTTGTTGTGTGAAAAAACTATTTTAAACACCACCTCCTACATATTTAATGTAAAATTATTTTCCAATTATGTTGCCCGTTTCTCAAGGCTATCCTTCTTAAGAAATGGTGCAAGAAATATACTCAAATTACCTTCCCAAAACAAAAGTTACACTTCCATAGAAGGAAGGAATTTATTACACACATATCACCTTCATTGGTAACACTTAGAGGGTTATTTATGATGGCCATGCATTCACTCCATATGCTTTACATGAAAATTGAACAGTGAGAGAAAAAATATTCTAAGTGTGAAGCAAGGGTGAAAATTATTTGGTGTAGAAGCATGGTTCTTGTAGGTTCCTTTGAAATCCATGAAGAAATGGTGGCTAAAGCATCATCCTCTAGTATGAGAACTAAATCCATTTTTCAGCTCTAGACTATGTCAATATCTTCACAAATGTTTCCTATGACAATAGATACATGCAAAAGGAATGAAATTTTCCTTACACCAAATTCATAAAGCCTAGAAACCACATTGAACTAGAATCAATCATCGACTTCATGGATAATAACTTTGATCTAAGACTACACACAAATCCTAAAAGTGTACGAGAGGGATCCCTATAGAGAAGACTTTCTAGATTAAAAGTTGGGAACATTGAGAACCTTAGAGTAAACCTCTGTAATTGTGGTCTACCTCAATATATGTTACCCTCAACACACCCATGCCTTGAGTTAGTAGATATTTGTGCAGAGAAGCTAAACAAAGACGCTAGGGTCATCAACAACAAAAAATTAAAGATCACCATTAGTGCAGAAGTTGTTATAGAGATGTTATGTATCCCTCTGACCTAGCAATTGATGCCTTCTCAAGAAAAAAGTTGGAGGATTTATATCGTACAAGAAGAAACACAATGGATTTTTATAGAGATGAGACCAAATGCAAACACACTAATGCGAGGCTTAGTTTTCTCTTGGCATTTAGTGAATTCAACTCAGATTTATGAGATGTATTCTCAATGCTTGCATTCATATGTGTCATGAAGCAAAATTACAATGATGTTTTCAAATATCAAATGGTTGTAGCTTTCATACTTAAAAAGAAAAGGAGAAATTTTCAGTTTGACTTTACTGAGGAAATTACAGAAAGGATGCTCTAGAAACCAACATAATACATCCATTCATATAACTTTAGGTATTCCTCTTTTCTTGAACAATTTATCTTGCATCCAAACCTTAAGTATTTTAGGGAAGAAATTGCCACTCAACATTTGGAATCCACCAGAGTTATTCAAATGAATCTCGATATGGACCCATGTGATTTTAAACGTATCTAATTATTATAGGTTTTCCAAAAAAAACTTAAATCATGCTCTTCAAGATCTGGCTTAACAACCTATAAATAGGTTCCCTCATGAAAATTTGGTTTGGATGAGGGAAAACCAACCCCCATTTGACTACTTTTGTGGTCCAAATTTTTATTTCATTAGACTACATGGGTTTATAGAAGAACCCTTTTGGCTTCCAAGGCATGTAACGAGCAAGACACTCATCCTAGAAATGTATCAGAAATTAACAATCGTAGATAATTCCTATGGAACCAAGAATACAAAGATGATTCTTTATGTGGTTCCCCTCACTATTCACCAGTACAAGGTGACACTTGCAAAGAGAGAAGAATAGGAAAAAATAGCCTATCTTATCCTAGGTATCATCTATGACAGGTGGAAATACAATCCGAAGGGGCACCTATCATTTAAGAATGAGTTGCAGCCATATTGGGACATAAAGAAAAATAAAGTTGAAGATACAAAAGATTCCCGTGTCAACTTGGCCTTACTACCATTTGCATGGCCCCCATGGCTCACATTCTATCAAATCTTGGTAGATTTCAAGTCAAGCATCTATATGGACAAATCTATCAAGCAACAACTAAAGAAAAAGTGGTGATATGAGAGAAAATTGACTAATTTTTAGAGCTATCGATATGAAATCAAGCAAGTAAGCACCCTACACAAAATGGTCCTCACAAACCAATTTTTTGAAGAAATTTACAGTAAAGAGGTTGATTCTAATTCTAACCAATGATCTAACCAAGATTCCGACTAATATTTTGACCAAGGTTCCAACTTGCCACCCCTAATGGTCAAAACAAGAAAAGGAAAGGAAAAGAAAGCATAACAAGGAATGGATTCATAGATCTCCTCATCTATCAACATACCAAAAAAGGAAAAATGGAACTAATGATTTATAATGAAGGTTTTGATAGGTCAGGTAATTGAAGGCTTGTCAAGGTCAGCAGTAGAGGGATTTGAAGAAATGAGCACACCCTTCATGAAGAAGAGAAGAATCCAAGAATTTGGTAGGAAGTGACTTTTGGAGATAGAAGATGAAGAAGTAAATTATGTCTCACAAGCATCTACAACTCCCATGAATCAAGTAAGTTTTGCATCCACTATTCTTTCTTTTACTGCCTCATTGGTATCTCCAAGCATTCCATCCCAAGCATAAAATCTTCCACTGGTCAATGTCGAACTACTTATTTTGGATACAACCCCCAACTCATTTATTATGTTTGAGGCCCAAGGTTTGACCTTGAAACAAACGATGCTATAAATTTCATCACCATTTTCCATTTCTAGGAATATGCCTTTATTCTTAACCACTCCTCCCCTTACCCCGATGAGCACACCACATTCCACTCAAAATTTGTGAGGCATTCTACCTTTCTCACCAATAGCTTTTCCAATAGTTTCTTCCTAGGGAAAAGCAACTAGAAATACACCTCACACCACCCTTTATGGCCTCCCTTTGAGTGTCCCTATGTTACACAAAGTATTGATTCTCCTAAAAATCTCCAAATGCAAAGAGTTGTCTAAGTAGGCTCTAATCTTGTTAAAGTTAGAGATGTGCTTTGATGAAGAGTGAAAGTATTTGATGATTTCATCCACTAAGCCAGAAGTCTTCAAGCTAGAAGGAGAAATGAAAAATGAAGATTATGAGATCCAAATCATAGGCCTAAATGTAAGTGAATAAATTCCTCGTGATAAGATAAGACTCACTAGGGCCACACAAAAGGTGGTATACACCCACTACATGAGGTTGGATACAAAATTGAAAAATCATGAAGTGTACTTGGTAAATGTGAAGGCTATGGTTGGCATGAATCAAATGGAGATGAAGGAATAAGATTTGGAGATTTCCTAGTTGAGGTAGACACAAGATCAATGAAGCAAAAAGGTTATGTAACTTAAGGTTGTTCAAATAGAGAAGGATCAAATTCTAGGTGAGGTAGAAAGGATGACGCATGAGGTCTAGACTAAGTGTAGAGCAGTAGAAGATTTAAAGGAAAAAATGTAATAGGTTACAAAGGAATGGTAGTGAAAGAAAAAGGAGTTTGCTAACATATCAGACCAATAGGATAATATATGCAAAGAATTGAAAAAGGAGATATAGGAAATACAAAGAAAATGGTCTAAAGCTTAAGATCAAATGAGGAAGCTAGCTGAGAAAATTGAAAAAGAAAGGAATGAGATACAAGGAGAATTGGCTAATTATTGATCCCAAGCTATGGATGAAAAATGCGCCAGTTAAAAAATTAAGAAACAATTTGAAGAAAGGCTAGGAGAATTGCAAAAATTATAGTAGGAGTTATCCCCCATTTCAAGTCTCTAGGAAAAAAGATAGAGGGATCTCCAACATCTAGAAAGCCAATTCTAGGAGGAGTTCTAAAGGGCCTAAATTAAAATTAATGTAGAGAAATGAGAGAAACAAAATTTTGAGTCTAGTCTATAGGACCACAACAAAGATGTAGGAAGGTTGTGTGAAGCTTTTGGGTTCCCTTCAAATAATTGATCAATTGAATGAAGACATAAAGGCTAAAGATTAATAGTTTCAACAAGAACTCGCCATGGTATGGAGGGCTGAATATATCCCCATTCTACAAAGATTATTTTCCTACTATTTGGAAAAAATCAAAGTTGCAATAGTAGCTCCCTAAAGCTAGCTCTAAGGTTCATGGTAGATGCGTAAGAGCTTAATGCAAAAGTTGGTCCAGTAGTCCATTGGATCCTACATACAAACATCCCTTATTTTGAGGAGTTGAGAAATTTAATAGTCAAGATTTATAAGTTCACTAAGGAGACTCTAAGAAGCACTAGTATTTTGACCTGAAGAGTAGCTACTAGAAATGAAAATCAATTAATTATTTACTACCAAGCCACGTAGAGGAGAAGGAACTGCTAGATTGCATTGATTGAGAAGGTTGGAAAAATGAGAGAGGATTTTAAAGTTTTATTCTAGTTGGGATTACCTTCTCCATTCTTTCCTATTGGAGATGTGTTAACTGAGGAGAAAATCAAGGAAGCATTAGAGGTCAAGCAATATGATCAGTCAATACTCTAAAATTGAGCTCATCGTCTACAACCAAAAAATTTGAAGAGATACTTCTCCTCCTACACTGGCTCTTTCCACATCAGAGCTCAACGCATGCCAAATGGGAGAGGTATACTTTAAGAAGATAATTGATTTGGATTGATATTTTTATATTCTACATGCATTGGCTCTGCCTTCTGATAAAGACTGGGAATATGTGGATTTTATCTTCCTCAAACTCTGAGGATCACAAATCTATTTTTCTCCATTTATTTATTTATTTTTCTTTGGGTTCATGCCTTTATAGCAAAAGGCCCCTTGTGATTCACAAGAAATTATGGAGCTATTTTTCTCTAAACATGTTAGTGTTTTTCTCTTTGATCTTTCAGCCCTGAAGGTTTCCATCTTTTTAGCTTTTGATGTTTTCCTCACCATGTGTTGCACTAGCACATCTTTTGGATGTCATGTGGTTACTTTTTTCTAAAAATCTTGGAATGGTGCCACGTAGTGGGTGTGTGGTTTTCTGAATATCGTACTAATTTTAGGAACCAAGCCAGACACATGGCCATCCTATAGGGTTTTTCCATAAGCTTCTCAAGAAAATTTTGAGGAACAATTTCCAATGTGCCACATTGCCTATTTTTTATCAGGTGGGGTTCTTCACTTTCAAGAGCGATGTCTTTGTGGGTGTTGTCGAGTGTCAAAATTGTTTTACTCTTTCGTAATATCAAGGTTTAGTGTCCATTTTGGTAATCTCATTGCTGCTTGTAGAGGATTGGATCAAATTTTATCAAGACATTTATTCTTCTAATAGGAAGGATCTTCTTGCAACTCTTGTGGTATCCATCTCACAAGTTGTTATGTTGATTGACATTATTAAAGCAGCTCAATTTTTGTTACTCTAATATTCATGATCAAATTTGATGTTTGATTAGATTTTAATGTTCATTGCATTTTGAGGCCACTTGTTAGGGTTTTTATTTTTGCAATTGAAGAGTTTTATGTGCTTGTATTCTTGTATGCTATGTACCGATTTCATAATCAATTTTGAGATAACTATCTGTATCAGTTATCTTACCATTTTTTTTGCAATATTCTCCAAGATCAAGCAATAGAAGGAAGAAAATTATATTATACTATGCATATGTGACCTTTACTTTGCAATTTATTCTCTATTTCTACATGCTAAATACTCTGTCATTTTACCTCTTCAAATATAGTCTTGATAATTGATTCTTAGTTGTAGCTTTTATATTTTTCTAGCTTAAATTCATAAGAATTGGAAAATATTTTGATACTCATTCTTTTGGGGTGCTTAGGAATATTTTTGAGATAGAAAGAGCTTTGGAAAGCTTTGAGTAGCAAAAGATACAAGAATTTTTTCTTTTCCAAAATGGGAAAAATGATATTCTTCTTTATGACCAAAAATCGTTTGAGGTAATAACCTAGTTAGGGTGAAGTTTGACCTTCAAGTCTCAATAGGCACAAAACACGATGATATTTTTAGAAGGCTTATGAGGATATGGAAGTGAGGTCTTGAACTCATAGCTCCAAAGAATTTGACTGGGTGTAATTTTTCAATGTCCACCACCACCCCAATAGGATGATACACCAAATTCTAAAAGGTAGTGTACCACTCCACATCAAAAATTGATTCGACATTACACATCTTGAGAAGAAATGAGCTGACAGGCCTCATCCATTGGCGATGCCACTCCAAAGTAATTGTCTAGAAGCTAGAAAAAAAAGGAAGCCATGACACCAATTAGGAATTATCAATGTTGTGTTAGAGGTTCATGGCTGAAGGAATGCCAAGGCCTAGGACTACCACAATGACAAAATATTTGAGCCCTACCAGATACTCGCAAAAAATACTCTTACAGAGCTCTACAACTTATGAATTAGAAACATTCAAGTCCAACAAGGATGCCATGAACTGTGAGATGATGTCTGTGTTGGTACAATAGTGGTTTGAATTTGTGACAAAGTCTCTCCCCAACACCCACTTGAATGAGATAATGGTCAAGTGACCCTTATTTCGTAGTAGCCACTTGGTTCTTCTAGCTCATAAGCCTCATCAGACTACCCATACCTCTTAGAATGCAAAAGAAAGAGATTGCAAACATGATAAGTATTTTTATAGGAAAAATCAAGCCAAAAAGTTCTTGAATGAAAAACCTTTTCTCTATTGAAACAATAATGAGAAATACAAGTTGGTGATGAAAAGTAAATGGAAAAACATATGAAGGGGATTTTCAAGGATTTTTTATAATTAATACAGGTGGTAGCATTTATGCCAAACATGCAACTTTTTTCCATGTGTTTTTCCACCTTTGTGATCACTAGCCAAATTTTTTTTGTGAAAAAATTATTTTAAACACCACCTCCTACACATTTAATGTAAAATTATTTTCCAATTATGTTGCCCATTTCTCAAGGCTATCCTTCTTAAAAAATGGTGCAAGAAATATACTCAAATTACCTTCCAAAATTAGAAGTTACACTTCCCTAGAAGGAAAGCATTTATTAGACATGTATCACCTTCGTTGGTAGCACTCAAAGGGTTATTTATGATGGCCATGAATTCATTCCATATGCTTTAGATGAAAATTGAATAGCAAGAGAAATATTATTCTATGTGTGAAGAAAGGGTGAAAATTATTTCATGTAGAAGTAGGGTTCTTTTAGATTCCTTTGAAATCCATGAAGAAATGGTTGCTAAAATGTCATCCTCTAGTAGGGGCACTAAATCCCCTTTTCTTCCCTAGACTATGTCGATATCTTCACAAATGTTTCATATGCCAAAAAATAGATGCCAAAGGAATGAATTTTTCATTACACCAAATTCATAAATCCTAGCAATCACATTGAACCAGAATCGATCATCAATGTTGTGGGGTATATGTAGGATCATCATGGAAAAAATAGGCACTTAAGTGGTGAAAAATTTAGAAAACTAAGAGTTAGGCAACTTGACATAAAAATTTCAATAAGTTATCTATCTTATTTCAAAAATATGTAAGAATAGAATCTTTAGCAAATTGAATGTAGTTTCTAAACTACTAGTTTCATTTAAAAAAAAAAATTATTTGGTGAAAATTTGAAATTTCAATGCAATATTACTTAAATTTTAGGGAAAAAATAAGTAGGTGTATGTCTGACCACCCTAAGAACAATAACATGTTAATATTTTTTATAAGATTTTAGATATAAGTAGAGAACTCATGTCTTGATGTTATGAATATTTTTCTATAATTTTTTTCCAAGTAAATAATTACTTATGAATTTTTTATTGCAACTTTAAAAAAAAAAAGTCTCATAGTCTAACAACCTTAACTTGATCAAAACTTCATGAAATTCATTTTAAAAAAATAAAATCTTAGGGTATGAAAAGCATAGATGTTTTTCAATCAGCCTATGAATCAGGACTATAGTCATAATTCAAATAGAAAATGAATAATAATAATTTATTAAATTTAAAGTAAAGCATAATTTATATTAATGGAAAGCTGGGAATCTCCTTTAAAAACCCTTTTGGTTTCATCAATTTTGTGTAAAAAAAGTCATCAACAACATACCCTACACATACCCATCATATCGCCACTTTTTGGCCCATCATGATCCTGCACATACCCCATGGATAATATCTTTGATCTAAGACTGCAAAAAAATCCTAAAAGTCTATAGGAGGGATCCCTACAGAGAAGGGTTTCTAGATTAAAAAGTTCAGAACATTGAGAACCTTAGAGTAAACCTCTGGAATTGTGGTCTGCCTCAATATATGTTACCCTCAACACACCCATCCCTTGAGTTGGCAGATATTTGTGCAAAGAAGCTAAAAAAAGACACTAGGGTCATCAACAACAAAAAATTGAAGATCACCATTACTGTAGAAGTCATTAGAGAGATGTTATATATCCCTCTGACCTTGTAGTTGAAGCGTTCTCAAGGACAGAGATGGAGGATTTCTATCGTACAAGAAGAACCACAGTGGATTTTTATAGAGATGCTCCAAGACCAAATGAAAACACACTAATGCAAGGCCTAGTTTTCTCTTAGCATTTAGCGAATTTAACTCAGATTTGCAACATGTCTTCTCAACGCTTGCATTCACATATGTCATGGAGCACAATAATATTTTTTTCAAATATCAAATGGTTGTAACTTTCATTCTTAGAAAGAAAAGGAGAAATTTTCAATTCGAACTTATTGAGGCAATTACAGAAAGGATGCTCGAGCAACTAACATAATACAAACATTCATATAAGTTTAGGTATTCCACTTTTCTTGTACAATTGATCTTGCATCAAAACCTTAATATTTTTGGGAAGCAATTTCCACTGAATATTTGGAATCCATCAAAGTTATTCAAACCAGTCTCGATATGGACCTATGTGCTTTTAAACATATCTAATTATTATACGTTTTCCAAAAAAAAAAATCTCATTCTTCAAGATCATCTGGCTTGACAAACTATAAATAGTTTCCCTCATGAAAATTTGGTTTGGATGAGAGAAAACCAACCCCCATTTGACTATTTTTGTGGTCCATATTTTTATTTATTTAGACTACATGGGTTTACAAAAGAAACCTTTTGGCTACCAAGGTGTGTAACGAGCAAGACACTCATCCTCGAAATGTATTGAAAATTAACAATCATAGATAATGCATATGGCACTATGAATAAGAAGATGATGCTTCATCTGGTTCCCCTCACTATTGGCTAGTGCAAGGTGACACTCGCAAAGAGAGAAGCATAGGAAAAATTGGCCTATCTTAGCCTAGGTCTCATCTATGACAGGTGGAAATACAATTTGAAGGGGCACCTATGATTTAAGAATGAGCTGCGACCATAGTGGGACACAAAGAAAAATAAAATTGAAGATACAAAAGATTCCCAAGTCAACTTGGCCTTACTACCATTTGCTTGGCCCCAATTTCTCACATTCTATCAAATCTTGGAAGATTTAAAGTCAAGCATCTATATGGGCAAATCTATCAAGCAACAACTAAAGAAAAAGGGGTGATATTAGAGAAAAATGACTAATTTCTAAAGGTATCGATAGGAAATCAAGCAAGTAGGCACCCTACACAAAATGGTCCTTATCGAAAAAATATTTGAAGAAATTTACAATAAGGAGATCAATTTCAATTCTAACCAAAGATCTAACGAAGATTCCAACTCGGCACCCCTGATGGTCAAAATAGGAAAAGGAAAGGAAAAGTAAGCACCACAAGGAATGGATTTGTAGATCTCCTCATCTATCAAGATACCAACAAAGGAAAAGTGGAACTAATGATTTATAATGAAAGTTTCAACAGGTCAGGGAATTGAAGGCTCGTTAAGGTAAGCAGTAGATTGACTTGAAGAAACAAGCACACCATTCATGAAGAAGATAAGAATCCAAGGATTAGATAGGTAGTGACTTTTGTAGAAGGAAGATGAAAAAGTAAATTATGTCTCACAAGCATCTGTAGCTCCCATGGATCAAGTAAGTTTTGCATCCACTATTCTTTCTTTTACTGCCTCATTGGTGTCTCCAAGCATTCCATCCCAAGCATAAAATCTTCCACTCGTTGATGTCGAACTACTTATTTTGGATACAACCCCAACCTCATTTACTAATGTGTCCTCTACTACAACTATAATGAAAATCTTAACTACTATGTTTGAGGCCCAAGTTTTGACCTTGAAGCAAACCAATGTATAAATTTCATCACAATTGCCCACTTCTAGGAATATTCCCATGTTCTTAACCAATCCTCCCCTTACCTTGATGAGCACTCCACATTCTACTCAAAATTTGTGATGCATTCTACCTTTCTCACCAATAGCTTTTCCAATAGTTTTTTCCTAGGGAAAATTAGTTGGAAATACACCTCACACCAACATTTATGGCCTCACTTTCAGTGTCCCTATTGTTGCACAAAGTATCGATTCTTGTCAAAATATCTAGATGCAAATAGAGTTGTCTAAGCAGGCTCATAGTGAGAGAAAACAAAGAAATTAGAAAAGGCCACATTAGCTCTAATCGCACTAAAGTTAGAGATGTGTTCCGATGAAGAGGAAAATGAAGGAGAAATGAAAAATAAGGATTATGAGATCCCAATCATAGGCCTAAATCCAAGTGAAGAAATTCCTCGTGATAATATAAGCCTCACCAGGCCACACAAAAGGTGGTATACACTAACTACATGAGGTTAGAGGGAAAATTGAAAATTCATGAAGTGTACTTGGTAAATGTGAAGGCTATGGTTGACATGAATAAAGTGGAGATGAAGGAAAAAAATATGGATATTGCCTATTTGAGGTAGACATAGTATCAATGAAGCAAATCTGTTATGTCACTTAAGGTTGTCAATTATAGAAGGATCAACTTTTAGGTGAGGTATAAAGGATGACACATGAGGTCTAGACTATGTGTAGAGTGGTAGAAGATTTAAAGGCCAAAATGCAAGAGGTTACAAAGGAATGGTAGAAAAAACAAAAGGAGTTTGCTAACATATCAGACCAACAAGATAATATATGCAAAGAATTGTGAAAGGAGCTATAGGAAATACAAAGCAAATTTTCTAAAGCTTTAGATCAAATGAGGAAACTAGGTGAGAAAATTGAAAAAGAAAGGAATGAGATACAAGGAGAATTGGCAATCGATTGATCCCAAGCTTCAAATGAAAAAGGCTCTAGTGAAACAATTAAGAAACAACTCAAAGAAAAGCTAGGAGAATTGCAGAAATTATAGTGGGAGTTATCCACCATTTTGAGTCTCTAGGAACAAAGATAGAGGGATCCCCAACATCTAGGAATCCAATTCTAGGAGGAGTTCTGAAGGGCCTAGATGGAAATTAGTGTAGAGAAATGAGAGAAGCAAAATTTTGAGTCTGGTCTATAGGACCACAACAAAGAGGTAGGAAGGTTGTGTGAAGCTTTTAGGTGCCCTTGAAATAATTGATCAATTGAAGGAGGACATAAAGGCTAAAGATTAGTTGTTTCAACAAGAACTCACTATGGTATGGAGGGCTGAATATATCCCCATTCTGGAAAGATTGTTTTCCTCCTATTTTGAAAAAATCAAAGTTGCAATAGTAGCCCTAAAGCTAGCTCTAAGGTTCAAGGTAGATGTGTAAGAGCTTAATGAAAAATTTGGTCAAGTAGTCGACTGTATCCTACATACAGTCATCCCTTATTTTGTGGAGTTGAGAAATTTAATAGTCAAACTTTATAAGTTGACTGAAGTGACTCTAACAAGCACTGGGATTTTAAATTGAAGAGTAGCTACCAAAAAAGAAAATGAATTAATTATTTACAACCAGGTCACCTAGAGGAGCAAGAACTGCTAGATTGCATTGATTGAGAAGGTTGGAAAAATGAGAGGATTTTAAAGTTTTATTCCAGTTAGAATTACCTTCTCCATTCTCGCCTAATGGAGCTGTGTTAACTGAGGAGCAGATCAAGGAAGCATTAGAGGTCAAGTAGTATGATCAGCTGATACTTTGAAATTAAGCTCATCACCTACAACAAAAAAAATTGAAGAGATACTTCTCCTCCTATCCTAGCTCTTTCCGCATCGAAGCAACACATGCCAAAATGGGAGAAGTATCCTTTAAGAAGATACTTTATTTGGACCGAGCTTTTGATATTCTACATGTATTGGCTCTGCCTTCTGATAAAGACTGGGAATATGTGCATTTTATCTTCGTCAAACTCTTAGGATCATAGATCTCTTTTCCTCCATTTTTTCATTTAGTTTTCTTTGGGTTCATGCCTCTATGGGAAAAGGCCCCTTGTGTGTCATAAGAAATTGTGGAGCTATTTTTTCTCTAAACATGATAGCGTTTTTCTCTTTGATCTTTCAGCCCTGAAGGTTTCCATCTTTTTAACTTTTTATGTTCACCTCACCATGTGTCGCACTAGCACATCTTTTGGAGGTCACGTGGTTACTTTTTTCTAAAAATCTTGGAATGGTGCCATGTAGTGGGTGTGTGGTTTTCTGAATATCGTACTAATTTTAGGAACCAAGCTAGACACATGGCCATCCTATAGGGTTTTTCCACAAGATTCTCAAGAAAAGTTTGAGGAACACCCGCCAATGTGTCACGTTGCCTATTTTTTGTCAGGTGGGGTTCTTCATTATCAGGAGCAGTGTCTTTGTGGGTGTTGTCGAGTGTCAAAATTATTTTACTCTTTCATAATATCAAGGGCTAGTGTCCATTTTGGTAATGTCGTTGCTACTTGTAGATGATCAGATCAAATTTTATCAAGACATTTATTCTTCTGGCAGGAGGGATCTTTTCGCAACTCTTGTGGTATCCATCTCACAAGTTTTTATGTTGATTGACATTATCAAAGTCGCTGGGTTTTTATTACTCAGATCTTCATGATCAGATTTGATGTTTGATTAGATTTTAGCACTGCATTTCGATGCCACTTGTTAGGGTTTTTTGTTTTGGTAGTGAAGAGTGTTATGTGCTTGTATGCTTGTATGTTCTATAGCGATTTCATAATCAATTTTGAGATAACTATTTGTATCAGTTATCTGATCTTAGAGTTTTTTAATATTCTCCAAGATCAAGCAATAGAAGGAAGAAAATAATATTAGACTATGCATATGTGACCTTAACTTTGCAATTTATTCTCTATTCCTACATGCTAAATACTCTGTGTCATTTTACCTCTTCAGATATAGTCTTGGTAATTGATTCTTAGTTCCAGCTTTTATGTTTTTCTAGCCTAAACTCATAAGAATTGGAAAAAGTTTTGATACTCTTTCTTTTCTTGTTGAAATTATGTTAGATTTCATATTATGTTGTTGGGGAAGAGAAGTTCTATAAGGGTCTGAAAGATCTTGTTCAATCTTCGATTCCTTATATTTTGTCTAACCTTAATGGGTGCTTCCCACAAAAGTATTTTAATGAATTCCATGTTCTTGTATAGGCCTTACTTGCTCATTCTACTTCAAAATATTAAGGTTTTGTGAGATTCTTTATTCATTTTATCAGAATTAGGAACCTATCCGGGTTTTGAAATATTGTAAAAGCTTTGGTGCATCACTTTAATTAGGTTTTATTTTTGCATTTCCTTCTTTTCCCTAAACAAAAGGAAGAGTTGGATTCCTTAAAAATTCTAGAGGTCATTCAGTGAAGCACAATAAGGTCCCCCATTCATTGAATTTTCCATAAGGTTGTTTAGAGAAGTGCTAGCTTTCATGATCAATAGTATACATTTGTGTGGAAACTTCACATATCTCATAGTATCCAATGTATGAAGTGCATGAAGATATTTCTTATGACAAGTGCCACACAGATGTTTCGAGTTATTTTGTGAAGATATGCTTTTGTTGAGGCCAACTAAGGTATATTAATGATGTGATCCACTAATTCAAGGTTAAGTAGAGTTCAAGGATTGATTGAAGATGTTGTATGGGCCATACCAACTCATCTAGAAGAAATGTAAATATTTTTATTATTATTTTTATATACTACCAATGAAGATGTAGCATGACATGCTACAAGTTCCATAATTTCTTGTTTAAGGCTGACTGAATTTGTATTTTAAAAGGACGTGGGTGATATATATAAAATATCAAAGATGTGCAGATGTTGATGGAAATGTGTGAAGATCAATGAGTGCATGAGTAGAGCATCAAAAGATCCACCAAAAACCTAATGATTATAATTGATGACTCTTAGTGGTTGAAGCCATAACTCTAATCATAATCTAGTTCCTCCCTTTTTTTGTTTAGGGATTAGTAGCTTCCTAGGGTTTTAGCCCCTAAAAAAAATTCAAGGAGTAGTTGCTTCCTTGGGTTGTATCCCAAAATAAAAATTTTAATTATTAAATTTACTTGTGAGGTTGGATTAGGATAGTAGCTCCTAGAAGCATTTCTCACCATAGTTTTTCCTCTATGGGGTTTTCCACATAAATATGGTGTCATTTTTGTTCTTGTGTGTGCGCTTATCTTCTCTCATATTTTGTTCAATTAGTGGAATTATTAATTGATTTATCTTAACATCAACAATCATTAATTGGGATGAAATTTTATAGAATATTGTTTCACCCCTCATCTTAGTATATCAGTGTGTTCAATAGAAAGAGTACCACCTAAAATTTATTGTTGTTATTCTTTTTATTCCAACTAATTGCAAGTGTCAATGGCTTGGTTGTGAAGGTGGAAAATTTAAATCCAGTATTAATATTTGGGTTATAAATATCAGTAGCCATATACATGATAGGAATTGAGATTCTAGTTTTGGCATTTCCTCCCAAAACTTGGCAGACTACATAGTATGTTATTATGAAATAGTCTTCAAATGTGTCAAGGTTGAAGGCTTCCATTACACTAGCAAGGAATCTAGTGTACATTATAACTATTTAT
Organism: Sequoia sempervirens; assembly: GCA_007258455.2. Taxonomy (NCBI): domain Eukaryota; kingdom Viridiplantae; phylum Streptophyta; class Pinopsida; order Cupressales; family Cupressaceae; genus Sequoia; species Sequoia sempervirens. The sequence goes on from VDFB02284953.1 coordinate 147,758, forward strand.
GTCTTGATGTTAACTCTATTTGAATTTTTTAGATTATGTGGCCTTATTTTTTTATAGTTTCATATTAAAAACCTCATAGATGGAGGCCTTGTCAACCTAAATCAATTCTCCTCCTTTTGTTTCCCTCATAACTCTGAAATTTTCATCACAATTGTTTTCCATTTGTCTAACTAGGTCCATATCCATGAATATGTTAGGCAAAACCAACTTCCCTAAGTCATAGGTCAAGACATTTTAAATTGAGACCTTAGAAGATCTTTTTCCATACCAGTGAGTAAATAAGCTCCATATAGTTATAGCAAGCTATATATGTTTTAATTCATGTACATTATCTAGTAGACCAACTACTACATTAGGGCCAAGGAAAAAATAGCCCTTATTACGGGACCAAGAAGTTGCACAATTAAATCTTCATCGAATGGTCTCTTTCAGGTAGAGGGTTTTCATTTTACATGACTCATGATTGCAACTTAAAATTAAAATAAGGATTTCTAAGTATAATTAGGGATTTTGTTGTTTCTAGGGTAGAGAATAAGGTAGAGTATACTTAATTACATACCCTAATAGTATAAATTTAGTGAATTTCATAGATAAAAGTGTACTTACTTATTCTTCACTATTTAAAAACTCTAGTTTGTCACAAACACATTGGAGCTTTGGAAAATCTCTCAATAAATTCTTTAGATGCCAAATGAGTTAACTTATGGGTTAGATTTTTATTTTTATATTTTTGGCTAAAACAAATGGTGATGGGAGGAGAATGGTGTTGTGTGGGCATGGTAGTTTGTGGCTTGTGAGGCCACAATAGCATGCCATCCTTTCTCTCTGCTTTTTTTTTTATTTCTTCTAGTTTTGTGGTGTGGTGTTTTAGGATGTTGGGTGGGGGGTTTTTGTGTATGTGGGTGGCGTCTCTATATATTTGGTTCTTTCTCATCTTCTTCTACTCTGTGCTATATTTAGAGCTTTCTTATTTAAGGGTTTTTGCCTATCTCCTCTTTGGTGATGGATCGAGGGGAAGCTTCAGGGGTCAATTCTACTCTGGATTTATGAATTACTTTTGGAACAAAATCTCCTTCTCTTTCAATGAAGTTTTTTATAACAACTTGTTCTCTAATGATTCGGGGAATGGAGCATTCATTCTTTTTGGAGATCCTCGTATTCCAAAAATTAATGGGTTCCTGGAACAAAGAAAAGATAGGTCTGTGTTGATAATTCAACCCGAATCAATTATGGAGGATATTGAGTATTACTTGAAGCATGCTTTGCTCTACAATTTTTTGGGAATGAGGGTTTCAATCCATATTTTGGAGTCGTGCGCTCATCATACCTAGTCCCCAGAGGGTGAAATGGAAATAATGTTGTTAGCAAAAAGTTACTTCATGGTGACTTTTAATTGCATGGTGGATTACAATAGAGTGTTTGAACGTGGGCCTTATTTCCACAACCAGATTGGTTTATTTATTAAGCCTTGGCATGTAGGTTTTGATCCTTCAAAGGCACTTACGAATTGGGTTATGATGTGGGTACGTCTCCCTAGATTTCTAATACAATGTTGCCACAATGAAATCTTGCATTAGGTTGCTTTGTTGCTGGGGAAACTAGTGGGTCCTTGCTAGGGAACTCAGGAGAGAAAGGTAATAAATTTTTCTCACATTTTTGTTGAGATGGATTTAAATAACCCTCTTCTATATTCTTTGTAAATTTGTATGGATTCATATTCTTGGGTGCATCATCTAGATTATGAGATATTTCCCCCTCATTTCCATCTATGTCATGAATATGCCCATCTATAGAGAAGATGCCTGAAGTCTAAATATTTTGAGTCTCACACTACTCAGCCTCCTCATAATCCTCCTAAGGTCAACAAAGTCAAGGAACCCATTCCTAGTGAGGCTATAGGTGTGGATGATTTTATTCTTGTTAAGGCTCATAATAGGAACTAGGGTCAGAAGAGGACTCTTAAGGAGCATTAGGAAGGAGATACCTGTAATAGGTTTGAGGTTCTGAATGATCTCAGTCAACATGAGGTGAATCCAAGTATGATGTTTATGGATTAGGGTGTTTCAGAAGGGGTTCAAGAAGGAATTATTCCATATTACAACCACACTTCTCAGGAGGCTGGTGCTTTGCAAATGGAAACAGATCTAAGTTTGGTGGTCCATGGGAGGTCCAAGCCTTTTGTGGATGCAAAGATAGGGGAGGAAGAGATCTCTCCTCCATTGGTGGAAGTGGGATATGATTCAGTAAAAGGTAGCAAGGATTCTCCTTTGGTGGGAATCCTTCAGATAAACAAAAAGAAAGGGGTTGCTCAGAAGTCTTCTAAAGTTTGGAGAAAGAAGGACTTGGAAAAAATAAAGATGATGGGGGATACTTTGGTGGAGTCTTGATCTATTAAGACCCTATATTCCCATTTTTCTAACCCTCAAAAATGATCATCCTCTCTTGGAATGTAAGGGGCTTGAACATAGGCCCTCAACAAAAATATGTACATGAATTGGTGAGAATTCATTCTCCTGATGTTCTTTTTTCACAAGTGACTAAGTTATCTATTTAAAGTATGATTGGTTTGTTTCCAAAGCTATGGGGATGGGGTGACTAATAGCGTATTGGGGTTCATGGTAATGCAGGGGGTGTGGCTTGCTTGTGGAACCCATTGAGGTTTTGTCCTGCTTCATGGATGTCCTCCAAGTCTTCCATCTATATGGTTGCTTCAAGTTTGGAGTTGAGGGAAACTATTCTACTTTCAGACATCTATGCACCTATTGATTTTTTTGGTAATTAGTTATTGTAATCTCATATTAATTTCATTTGGAGCTTTGCTCTTTTTTTCCCTTGGATTATTGTGGGTGATTTAAATGCCATTATTGAGTTGGATGAGAATAAGGGTGGTATTGTGATATTGGAGCCCTTTGCTTTCCTGTTTCATGTGATAATATATATGGCTTGAATCTAGTTGACATTAAGCCTCGTAATGGTCAATTTACTTGGAACAATAGGAGAATGGGAGAGAATTGTATTGCTAAGAGACTTGACTGTTTCTTGGTTTCATGTTTCTCGATGGGACCTGATTGTGGTCTACTTGCTCTAAGATTTTGCACTAGAGGGGCTTGGATCACTGGCCTATTATGTTATTTTCTACTTCGAATCATGTTGCTTGGTCCCCTTCTTTCAAGTTTCAGCTTATGTGGTGAAGAGATTCTTCTTTGCAAGAGTAGGTGGCTAAATGGTGGCAGAGGGGAAGACTTGCTCATGGTGTTGCTATGTATACTTTTTCCAAACTAATACAATATGTGAAATATCAACTCACAAGGTGGAATAGCTAGTGTTTTGGAAATATTTTTCATGTTAAGGTTGTTGCTCTAGTTGAATTGGATCTCATCACTTGGGAGATAAGGGAGTTTTTTCTTTCTACAGATTTACTTAAGGAGGAGACAAAGACTTAGAAAACTTTGGAAGAGTGTGAACTACACAAGGAAATTTATTGGTAACAAAAGGTTCACATTGAGTGGTTACATGAGGGAGATAGAAATAGTAATTTCTTCTTCAATTAAGTGAAAGCAAAAAGACATGGTAATGATAGTCTTGTTTTTGTAAATGGTAGGGGTGCACATTTATCTTCTTTGTAAAATATGTCTAGAGAAGCTTCACAGTTCTTTGCTTCATTATTTAGAGAGGACTCCAAGGATTGTTTGGTGGAAGAAAACCATGATTTGTCTTGTATCCACTCCTTGGTTGCTGGGGAGATTAATGAGTATATTTTGGGCTATATCTCACTAGAATAAATGGATGATACTATTTTCCACATGAAGAAATGGAAAGCCCTAGGACTTGATGGATTTTCAGTTGAATTTTATCAAAAAATTTGGGATATCATTAAGTTGGACCTATTGGAGGTGGTCCGTGAGTCTCAGATGAATAATCAGATGTTGTAGGCTTTGAAATCTTCCTTCCTTTCTCTCATTCCCAAATGTGAGGGGGCCAATAGATTGAGTCAATTTTGACTTGTTTCCCTTTGTAATGTGGTTTATAAAATCATTTCCAAGTTGATTGCTGAAAGGCTAAAGTGATGGCTTAGAGGGCTTATCTCTTAGGAACAGAGTGGTTTTGTGGAGAATTGAAAAATTCTAGATGGGGTGATCATTTCTATTGAAACTATTCATTCTATGACATCCTGAAAGAAAAGACTATGTTCATAAAGCTAGATATGGTAAAGGCCTATGATAGAGTTAAGTGGTCCTTCTTGCAAAAAAATTCTTATTGATTTTGGTTTTGCTAAGGAGTATTTCTAGTGGGTTATGTGTTGTGTTACTTCCACTTCTTTCTCGGTGTTGATAAATGGTGAGCCTTCTTCTCTTTTTAGTGTTCTAGAGGCCTTCATCAAGTTAATCCTCTCTCTCCTTGTTTATTTATTCTTCTTGTTGGAGGTCTAGTGAGAGTGGTGAAACATAATGTGGATTTGGGTTTCATTCAGGAATGGGTGTGGGGAAATGATTTTCCTCCTCAATCTTACCTACAATTTTTGGATGATACTACTTTGATGGGTATGGCTAAGATCAGAGAAGCTATGAATTTGTGCAAGACTTTGGATATCTATCTTGTTGCTTCTGGTCAGAGGATTAATGAAGATAAATATTCCATTTTATTCTTCAATACTTCATGGCTTATTCAATAAAGGATTACTTGTATCTTGAGGTTTCAAATTGGTTCTCTTCCTTTAGCTTATATTGGCATTCCTATCTCTTCTTGTAGTCTTCCTAGAGAGTCATGGTAGAATATTCGAGACAAGTTTTGTGTGAAGGTTAATCTGTCCTTTGTTGGTTGTGTTTAGCTACTTAAATATGTTGTGTAGGCTCTTCCTATTTATAGATGCATGCTCTAGGTGGCTCTAGTTAGGTTTGTGAATAATTTGGATTCTTTGGCTAGAAAATTCTTATCGGAGGGAAGCTTGTCCTCTTCTAAGTGGAGCCTAGTGAAGTGGGATACTGTGTGTAGCTTGAAGTAGTTTGGGGGTCTTGGATTGTGGTAGTCGACTTGGTCTAGGTTGGCATTAGGTACAAAAATTTACTAGAGGAGGTGTGTGGAGTAGGATCATATCTAGGCTAGGATTTTTTCTCACAAGTACCTTCCATGGGTTTTCAAGGAGGAGATTCTCAGGTATCCTTTGGTGGGGAAAGGTTCTATGATTTGGAGAACACTTAAGAAAGGAGCTACATTGATCAAGGAGGGATTGTTCTGGGTATGTAATAGTGGGGAAGAGGCTCTCTTTTGGTCTAATTCTTGGGATGGTTTTCCCCCCATTTTGTGCTAGTATCCTAGTTTTTTGAATCTTTACCAATTCTTCTTGGAGGCTGGTTGGTCAAGGGTGATTGATTTTAAGACTTCTTATCCATTGGGAAGATGGAGGTGGCTAGGTGAAAGGATCCTGGTGATTGGCTTGTTGTAGGGTTGGAGGACGATTGTATTGAGCTTCAAAATATTTTGGCTAGTAGACAATGCAACTCCCTTAGGGATAAGAATGTTCTAGCTTGGAGCACATATCCTAAGGGTGCTTTCATTGTGGCTAGTGGCTATTAGGAGTTGTTGTATCACATGTTTGGTTGGGTGGAGGTACCTTGGTGGAAATATGTATGGAACAAGTTTTCATGGCCAAAGTGTAATTGTTTTGTGTGGACTCTGGCTTGGAATAGATGTTTGACTTGGGATAATCTTTAGAACTAGGAATTCTAGGGTCCCTCTAATTATGTTCTATGCAACCGCAATGAGGATTCTTCCCATTTTCTTTTTTGTTGTTATTATTCTATGTTGCTCTGACAATTATGGTGGGGTGTTTGGAGACATCCGTGTGTTCATTCTTCTTCCCTTGTTGAGTTTTGGAGCAGTCTAGAAAGACCTTCTACCCAGGCCTCTTTCCTCTAGATTGTGTGGTGCATTGGTCCTACTTTTATCATTTGGAAAATTTGGTTGAAAATAAATTGTAGGATTTTTTGTGGTGATAATTTAATGGTTCAATAGGTTTGGAACACAATTGTTGGTATGATCCAAGAGCTGGTTGAAGCCAAATGTGAAGTGCCCTATCCTTTGGAAAGGAGTTGTTACACACCAATTGTGTAATTATTATTTACTAATACAATGAAGGGTAAAATTTGAATGTAATTTGAATTATGGAGATGAATAAATTGTGCTCGTATGATTTTATCGATGTGAATGTTATCTCATTTGATGATATATCAGCGGATTTTATTTCATGGGGAAATACTGCATATATGTGAATAGATGGTTATTGAATTATTATTCTAACTTTGGAGATTTTTATGTATACTGCATATGTTCTGAACAATTGACTATCATGTGCATGTGTTAGTTGATGTAGGTATATGTTCCATTCCTCTAGGCGGAGGGGAAGTATCACTTGGGAGAAGATCTTGGTCAGGTAACCAGTAACATAAAGTATCTGAGCATACACACACCAAATTTAATGTGATTAAGTTGAGTTAGTTTGTAGGAAGTTGGTAAGTCATTCTTAGTTGATATACCTACATTTGTAAACTTGGTCTTGTTTACTACTAAGTGCATTATTGGGTGATGTTTATCTGTTTGAGATTTGAGTCCTTCCTTATGAAGTTGTGTTGATTGTGCTTGGGTTGAGTCTTTGGGCTTTATGAATGGTTACCTTTACGTTGTTTCATATGAATGTAAAACATAGCATGTATGGGCATATATATAAATACATATACATAGACATGTGTATGAGAGCATTAGAAAATGCACATGTATGTGAGTAGAAATACTCAGAGAGGTACATACATGAGGAAACAACTATATCTGTGTGTGTGTGTGTGTTTGTGTGATTATAGTCAAAATGTCATAATCATTCGATATCAAATGGATTACTTAACTATCATATTACCCTATAATGAATATGCTTGCATATATATACACAAACACACTTGCAAGCATTAATGCTTACCAGAAAAGTGTACATATGTATATATTATATAAGTATATGTGTATAAATATATACATGTATTATTATTCACAGAATATGATAAAAGAGTTATACATCTGATTATAGAATGGGTATATATATTATATGGATAAGACTATATATATATATGTAGTCAATAGGGTATTATGTGAAAGATAACTTGATTGTATTTATTTACATATCTATATATTCAATGTATACAATCTTGATGACATAGGATAAATATACATATATATGATAGTATATATATACACAGATATATATATATATATATATATATATATATATATATATATATATATAAATATAGCATTGATGCTATATAATGATTTATATGTGTGTGTGTGTATCTATTAATATATGGTATTACATAACTATATATATAGATAGGTTGTTTTGAAGACAATAAGAATTAGCAAGTTTGAGGGCTGAATATATCTCGTATTGGTCAAAACTAAAGGGAAAACTATCTACATTATATAGTGCAGCCATTAAAGTTGATTTTGAGATAGAAACTTAATCGATACCTTTGAAAAATCTCTTTAGTATGAACTAGCGAATTACCAAGCTATAAATACAAGGCACTAGAATGTTTAAGGTTCTTGTTCAAGTGTATAAGGCGTGGGATGCAGATTTTAAGAGGTAGTACACATATGATATATGCATAGGAATTGCATAATATAGCGTAGGCTTCATATACTAGTTGAGTCTTGAGCCATGTTACTATGTTATTAGAATTCAACTATCTCTTATTCAATAGAAGCCTATTTATGAAGGTTGTCATAGTCGATAAAGACTATGATAAATGATGCAGAAGCATCCAGTAGTGTGAGGGCAATCTTGCATCACCCAAAAAGATGCTTTCCATTTATGTTCCCGTTGTTTTTTTTTTGTAGATGTTTTTGCATTTCTGGATACCCTTTTCATTGAATAAGAGTTTCCAACTTTCAGAACTGCTTTTCTGCCTTTTCTGCTCAACTGCAATTTTTAGCAGGTGTGAATTTGAAGGCATGGGAAGACATAAATTTATGGGAAGGTTCAAGATGAAAAATAAGCACTTTGGCAAAAGAATCAGGTCAAGATCATTCACGGTTTGAAAGTTATTCAAGTTCTAGTTTCTATTTTTTGCCCTAAAAAACCTTCTGAGTCTAGTTTGAGGCACCTAACGGTCCCGTAGAGGCCCACAAATCATTGGAATTGGAAGAGTGAGTTCTTAGTGTGTTCTTCACTTCGAGACCTTTCCAACGGTTGAAACGATTTGAAAAACGGAGTCCCAGATCAAAAGTTATGGCTTCCGAAAGTTGGTCGATTTTTGGAAAATTGCCAATTTTCAAATTAAGACTTAAAATTTGAATCTCAATTTGTAATTTTTGGTGCCAAACTGCCAAAACTCATAACTCGAATGTTGTTTTTGGCTCCAAAGGGAAAAGGGGATATTTATGGGCTAGTTTTTGATTTTTGAGTAGCTTTTTGGGGAAAAGAGTTCGCATGCTGCGAAAGGGGAACTTCCGTAATTTTTCTATAATTTCTGAATCTTTAGTAACTTGCATGTACCATGGAGCTCGAGGATTTGGGATCCTCTGCATGTAATATTTCCATTATTTAATAATAATAAAGTTTTCTATTTGTGTGCATTATTTATGTGTCTTGGTTTTGCTCCCTCGTCAATAAATAAAGGTCGATAATAGTCATTATTGACTATGTTTAATGAAGCCAATTAAATAGCTTATGACTATTTGTGGAAGCCAATTATCATATAGAAAGACACATGATTTATGATTATTTATGTCTATGATAATCTTGACTTAGTCGATGCTATTAGTAAGATGAACCTTGACTTTGTCAAACATATTTATCTACTCAAGGGTGAACCCACAAAAGTGGTTTACAATTGGAGTGAGGAAGGAAAAGTTGAAAAAAGTGACCCCATGGCAAAAAAAATCATTTTTGTGGTTTGACCAAACTAATAGGTTTGAACGAAGCAAAAAAGGATTTTATAGAACTAGGGTTTGGACGAACCTATTCAATAAACTTCTCACCATTCCTACCAAAAAACACAAAGGAAAGCCCTTTTTGAAAGTGGGTTTGAATGAACCCTAGTTTGAGCGAACCCCTAGGGGTTCGAATAAACCCCCATTTTCCCACCTTTCCACTCTCTAGCACGTAAAAACATGGGTATATGCAGGATCATCATGGAAAAAATAGGCCCTTAAGTGGCCAAAAAATTAGAAAAATAAGAAATAGGCAACTTGACATAAAAATTTGAATAAGTTATCTATATTATTTCAAAAATATGTAACAATAGAATCTATAGAAAATTGAATGTAGTTTCTAAACTGCTAGGTTTATTTAAAATAATAAAATATCTATTTGGTGAAAATTTGAAATTTCAATGCAATAGTACATAAATTTTAGGGAAAAAAGAAGAATTAGGTGTCTGTCTGACCTCCTAACCACAATAAAATGATAATATATTTTTATAAGATTTTAGATATTAGTAGAGGACTCATGTCCCGATGTGATGCATATTTTTTTATAATTTTTTTCCAAGTAAATAATTAATTATGAATTTTTATTACAACTTTTAAAAATTATAAAAACTCCTATGTCTGACAACCTTGACTTGGTCAAAACTTCATGAAATTTTTTATTTACTTTTTCATCCTATAGTATGTGAAGCCTAGAATTTGATGCATGTTTCAGATTCAAAAAATGTGACACCATTTGAAAGCTATAGATGTTTTTCAATGAGCCTATCAATCAAGACTTTAGTCGTAATTCAAATAGAAAATGAATAATAATTTTTTATTAAATTTAAAGTAAAGCATAATTTATATTGTTGGAAAGCTGATAATATCCTTTAAAAACCCTTTTTGTTTCATCAATTTTGGGTAAAAAAAAGTCGTCAACCACATACCCATCATATCGCCACTTTTTGGCCCATGATGATCCTGCACATACCCACATTAGAATTTTTCCCTTCGAAGCTTGGGTTGAGGATGAAAATGGAGGAGACTTCACAAAAACAATAGGATGATGATAGTCCTTAGAACAAGCTATCCAGTGAATATAGTTTTAATATGTTTTGGTTTTATTGTGTATTTGTATTTTTAGTTTTATTAAACATAGGTATTTGAAAAATATGAGTGCACTAGATATTGAAGTCCTTGATCCAAAAAAAATAAAAATTGAATTTTGATACATACAAAAAAGTTACGCATTATACGGTCCGCCTATGTTTGAATTGTAATTAGTTTGACTTCAAAACTTGATTAAGGAAAAAATATTCAATAAAACACTATCTAACCAATTGGAAGCACTAGACATTGGAGTTGCAAATCTAAATTCAAAATAATTAGAACTTTTTCCTTTATGGAAAAAATGTTATGCGTTATACGGTGAGCGTCACTCTTCAAAAATGTTGTTTACTGAAAAAAATACTTTTGGAAGGAGATGGAAAAAGATGTGCAATTTGATTCCAAAAAAATTGAAAAAAATATATTTAGAATCTACAGACAAAATTTCACAAATCACTAGTTTGCATCATCATCAAATTCCTCACGGTTTATCCACTATAGGTGCGTGAAAGTGAAGATTTAGTTAGAAAAAATTATTTCAATGTCTAGTTTGGTCAAAAATTGTAAACCAGTATTGTGGGATCACCCTCAAGTTGATTCATTCTCTAAGAAGTTTGATTGAAACTTTCTATCATAAAATGGAAGTTGACTAAATCTTTTGGTAGTTAAACCATGCCAAATATGAGGGTGAGATAATGGAAATGGCACCACCTTTGAATTTAAGTTTTTGTAGATGTCTTTTCATTGTGACAATTTGAATTAAACATATGGAGATTGAATAAGTCTTCAAATTGTTGTCACTAAACAAGTCAACCTATAGGTGATTATGCTAAGTATTAGCTTAAGAAGTGATCACCTTTTTTATATGTTTCATGTGTTGCTTTGCATTTAGCTTGTTGTCCATTTACATGCCTAAATTGTAGGCTTTGATGTGACCAAATTTCTTTATAAATAGCTGAATCATTTCATTTGGAATGGACACATTCTTCCATAAGATAATACATCTTTTGCAATTCATATTTTTGTATTATTCAGCCATAGTTTTTTTTTCATTGAGAGGGAGAAAGGAAGTGAGTTCATATAGTTTGAGAGGAGATTATATTTGATAGGATATTATATTTGAGAGAAGATTATATTTTGAGAGGAGTAAGCTATCAACTTGAGAGGTAGAGTTCATAGTGAAATTCTTGAGAAGCTGTTTACCAAGCTTGCTACAGTCAGAAAAGGTTAAATTGCTGACATTTGTTTGGACAAGCGAAACAGGCATGGGAATCTCTTCTACATTGTTATTTTACATTCGAATGATGTGTCTTGTATGCATGGTTGAAATGTCTTTCCCAATATATGCATTAGAGAAGTTAGATTATTTTGAAAAGGAAATTGAAGCTTTTATGCTATTTTCATAATGTGTTTATCATAAGTATTATCATAAGTATTATATATGGGTATGTGCAAGATCATGATGGGCCAAAAAGTGGTGATATGATGGGTTTTTGTAGGGTATGTGGCTGACAACTTTTTTTTACCCAAAATTGATGAAACGAAAAGGGATTTTAAAGGAGATTCTCATCTTTCCACCAATACAAATTATGCTTTACTTTCAATTTAATAAATAATATTATTTATTTTATATCTGAATTACAACTAAAGTCTTGATTGATAGGCTAATTGAAAAACATCTATAGCTTTCAAAATGGTATCACATTTTTGAATCTGAAACATGCATCACATTCTATGCTTCATACTATAGGATAAAAAAAAAAGAATTGAATTTCATGAAGTTTTGACAAAGTTAAGGTGGTCGACATAATGAAGTTTTTATTTTTAAAAGTTGCAATAAAAATTCATAATTAATTATTTACTTGGAAAAAATTACAAAAATATGCATCACATCGGACATGAGTCCTCTACTAATATCTAAAATATTATAAATTTTTTTTATCATTTTATTGTGGTTAGGGTGGTCAGACAGAGACCTACTTCTTATTTTTTCCCTGAAATTTAAGTACTACTGCATTGAAATTTCAAATTCTCACCAAATATATATATATATTTTTAAAAGAAACCTAGTAGTTTAGAAACTACATTCAATTTGCTACAAATTCTATTATGACATATTTTTGAAATAATATAGATAACTTATTCAAATTTTTACATCAAGTTTCTTAACTCTGATTTTTCTAATTTTTTTGCCACTTAATGGCCTATTTTTTCCATGATAATCCTGCACATACCCATACTAGGCGTGATTGAACATGAAAATCACATATGTTGTGTTTAGCTAAGTTATTGAATTAACTAGGAAATCTTGTGTTTACTCCTAGAATAGATAAGCTAGTATGGGAGGGAGTTTAAATACTTATGTGTAGGTAGGGTTACTCCAAGTACATAGGTTATCTAGGATGAAGGACTATCCATTGAAGGAAATACCTAGCTTGTGTACTTACATTTAAGTAGGATTATTCCAAATAGATTATTATGGTGATAGATTATCTAGGATGATGGACTATCCATTGAAGGAAATACCTATGTGTAGCTTAAGATAGCCTTAAGTCAATTTGGCCTCAAGTAGTGTATGTGATAGATGACTTCATTAGAAGTACTGAATGAAATCACTTTGGCCAAAGTAGTGTGAATGTATGAAACTCCACTCTATATTTTGTGACTACCAAGACTACATTGTTAGTTCACCTTGATCCAGTATTACATGATAGATGTAGAGATTGTGGGATTACAAGTTCTAGTTATATAGGACACATCACTATGCTTAGTTGGTTGTCGTTATCAGTTACTCTACCAATCTCTTCATCAAAGGGAAGGGCCATCTATCAAATTATAAGATGTAAAGGGGAGCACATTATGAGTCTGTGGTTGGTAGAAAAGACCCTGAGTGATGCTTCTCCTCCACAATAGGTGACAGAAGAACCAATATTTGAAAGGAAGAATTATGGACAGTCTTACAACTATTTGTTCTAAAGCTCATTAGAGGTATGTATGTAAATGTAAGTATTCTTGTATTATTATAACTTGTAAAATTATTGTAATGAAATGGAATCTTTATTGTAATATGATATTGCATCATGTTCATATATTCTCAATAAAAGAAATAATTTTTTTATTGCAATGACTTGTTACCTCATTTATTTACTCGCAAGGTGTAAATTTAGAAATTTTTACTACATTAAAGGACTGGCATGTTACATGAGTGATTATATGAGATTGTGAATAGATTGGGCTTGTAGGGGTTGACTTTTGTCTCTACTTGTGTTAGAAGAGGTAGGAAAGCTAAAAATAAGGTTCATAGGGTTGGAAGATGGTTGCCTCCTTCGGTGGATATTCTGAAGATCGATATGGATGGTTCCTCTAGGGGTAATCTTGGGCCTATTGGGATTGATGGAGTTGGAAGAGACTATTCTAGATTAGTTATTTTCTTTTTCTCCATTCATAAAGGGCAACATTCTAACAACTTTATGGAGGGGTTGGCAATTCTCTAGGATATTGAGCATGCTTGTGCTTTGGTTTGGTATAGGATTATCTATGAATCTTACTCATATATTATTGTTAATCTATTGCATGAGAAAAAGGTGGTTGAGGTTAATTGGCATCTTGCTTTGGTGGTTTGACAGATTTTGCAAATGTGCTCTATGTTGGAAGTGGTGTCCTTTTCCCATATTCTGTGTGAATGGAATAGGGTTGCTAACTATTTGTCTAAGTGGGCTTCAGAGCATGTAGATGATTGGAAGGTTGAAGGGTGGGGATAGTTATCCCTTAATTATTTTCATGAATTAGAGAGGGTCATTACTGATGATATGGAGTGATAGGGTGTTTTTGGTTGTATGGATGATGGTTTTTTTCATGGATGGATTTTCTTGTGCTTTCTTTCTTGTGATCATATATGTTCCTCGATCCCTATGTACTATTAATTTCTTGATTTCAATAAAGTTTTTACCCCTTTTATTTAAAAAAATTATGGGTTAGATTATAGTATTTATAGAATAAATCATGATGAAAATCTAGTAGCAATCCATCATGCATCATTACATTCAATTCATACAAATTGGGAGCCTCTAGATATAAATTTTACAAGTTTGAATGTGGTCCATTGATCTCTTGATGAAAGGAAAAGATTTGATGATAAAAAATGATTTAGCCAATTTGAAAATACTTGATGTGCATTGATAGATCTTCAACCAAAAAATTCAATCCAAGTGGGGTCAATTTACACATTATCTAAGATGAGCCACGAGGAAAGAAACTTAAGAGTGGGTGACATCATCAAATAAGCCACGTGGTAGATTTCTACAATTCCATAACTTGAAAATAGAGTCATTACTAAGAGCTTGTAGACTCATGAAATCTTGCTCAGATTGTGCCACATGTTCGCATTCTGTTAACCTTTGATGAAATTCCTATTGAAAACATAGATGGGGACTAATGAAACATCCCCATAGTTAAAATTAGGTAAGTTTCAAATAAAATGGGCCATAGATATTAGAGAGGGAATTTTCTAGAAATAAAAAATGAGATGACATGTATGAACCTTTTAAAGAGTTTTCAATATAGAATTTCATTTTCTCACATAGCATAAACACAAAAATAAATATAAAACTTTCCAGAAAGTTTTAGAAGCAGAAACACCTTCTATTTTTTAAATTTTAAAAATCCCATAAGGACTTAATACAATTTATGTCATAAATAAGGTAAGCCATATTTCAAACATCTATTGAATACATCATCATAAAGGTTCTACTTCTAAACAAGATCTAGTATTAATAATTTCACTTGAAATTCTCTTCAAACATGAACATTGCCATTCTATTCACTATGTATAAAAATATCCACCCTTACCACAACCACCAAAAAGCCTGACTTTTTTTAATCAATATCCTTCATAAGATATAAGTTATAATTTCAATATAAATCCCCAATTAGATCTTCCTATTTGAATACTTTTCAACCATAAAAAAATATATATATCACAAAATTAAATATCAAATAATTAAAAATTGAAGCTTGTAGATACTTATAATGATATATTAATAAAATTCTAAACATATAACTCAAAAATAATATTATCTTTCTAAGTTTCAATAGGTATCTTCTTGCATAGGGAACCTTTGTTTATCATATTTATAACAACTAGTTTCTTCTCAATTTAATTTGATTGATTCCGTAGTCAAATTTTGATTCTAATAATTTTATTCATCATTCTAATTTGTTTCCAAATAATATAATCTAATTGAAACAATTCCATAGACCAAGATTAATAATTTTACCCAAAAACAAAAAAAATTCTTTCATAAGTAAGAGATCTATCTTATATTCCTTTTCAAAATTGGCAAAATAAAATAACAATAAAAACTAAATGCAACACAATCCTTGAATGCAATTCTAAGAAAATAGTAACCCAATTTGTAAATCATCAACCTATAATTCTTTCCCAATTTTCTTTATCTTTGAATGCAATATTAAAATCTGATAATGAAATTGTTAATGCATTTCTTCATAGCACAATAGTATCAATTATTTTATTTTTTATACAATATCTAAGTATAAGAATAAAAACAATAAAATAACATTTAACTTCAATTAGATAATGAAATTATGTTTTAATATTATTTTTTACTCAATGCAAACATATCTAATAATGACATATTATAAAATTAAATGTTCTTTTCAATTTTTTTATATCACAAAATTCTCATCCATTATACATATTCTATTATTTTTTCTTTTCTCATAAAAGAACAAATAATATTAAAATAATAAATGAATTTAATTATCTTTCTAAACTATACTTTGAAAAAAAAAAAACTAATTTCCTATCTTTATGCATAGTGAGTGTTCAAAATTTCAAATTATGGCTTTGCCTATCTGCCTATTTTGGCCATCCTGGGCTCTTCCATATATTTTTTTCTCTTGTAATTTAGGTTAAATGCTTTTGTCTCTCATCAAATGTGAATACATCATTATCAGCTACTTTTCTCCAAAAATCTTTTATATATCTAAAGTCACATGGCAAGTGTGGACAAGGCAGTATGGGAAAAGATGGATGGATGGTGAAAGGCATATGAAGAATCATTTAGAATTGGCTTGTCTCCCACATGGAAGCTCCATTGAATTTTTCTTTAAGATTTCCATATCAAACATCTTTTAAGGTGCATTACTGCAATAAACAATAAGGCATTGAATATTAATGTGTGCCATGATAAGCCAACAATACTCTTAAAAGTCCAACTTGGTATATCTCTTGCAATTTGATAATATTTTAAGCTTGTAAAGCTCAATCAAAAGACTAGTTAGCGGCGTAGTAGTCAAGTAGCCTCTCACGGGAATCGTTAAGTGATTAGTAAAGTAATAATTTATCTTTGCGAGAAAAAGGAATCATTTCTAGTGCCAGGTTATGATACATGGATTCTCTGTATCGTCTATGATTGTACTAACACGGATAATAGAATAGGAGTTATTGCAGTACCAATGTTAAATATAGGCCGTACGATATATCTTCAAGTAAATTATTTTATTTGGCTGCATACTAAAAATAGTTTAAGAATCAAAATATAAGTTTTTAATCTACAGTATAACAATTTTAAATATAGGCAGTACGATACACCTTCGAATAAAATATCTTATTTGGCTGCATAATAATAATAAATATAGTTAAAATAATTTTATTAATAAAAGATAAACTTCTTTATGATTCAAGTAAATTTTTGTTTTAAAGTTGATATTAAATTAATATAATAAAGGAGACTGAATTTTTTTATCTTTTATTATTTTGTTGATAGACAAAATAAAATTTTAAATGTTAAATAAGATGAATTGATATATTTTGTAATAAAAAATAGTATTCAAATTTATATGAATATATTAGATCTTATCTATACGAAAATAAGGTTTAAAATAAAATACAATAAAATAGGAATTATGTAGATGCCATCACAAGATAAAGATATAATAATAAACACAAATTAAACAAGGGTTTCAATTTTAGTATTATGTTGGTTAAAACTGATTATTATGTGGGTGGGATCCATTTGCAATCATATTTTTAATCATGCTAGCATTCATTTATAATATCAAAATATAATATTTCAATAATAATTTGTAGTGTTAAAAAAAGGATCCCTTGACATTTTTCGCACTCGTTTGGGTCCTCCTTGTGGATTTTGACTTAATGTTGCTTTGATTTAGTGTTGTAATGTGGATAAAACGTTCACATTAGGTCTTGGGCCCTTGTGAGCTAATGGAATTTAATGATGCCTTGCAAAAGTGTTGTGAAGTGTTGTAACACACTTTCACACTTTTCTCGGATTTTATCAATTAACTAAGCATAATAAACATAATTCTAATCAATTTGTAATTAATATTATTCTAATTCAAATTCCTAAGGTGGGACTCATTTTTCGCACTCGTTTGGGTCCTCCTTGTGCATTTTGACTTAATGTTGCTTTGATTTAGTGTTGTAATGTGGATAAAACATTCACATTAGGTCTTGGGCCCTTGTGAGCTAATGGAATTTAATGATGCCTTGCAAAAGTGTTGTGAAGTGTTGTAACACACTTTCACACTTTTCATTTTATCAATTAACTAAATAATAAACATAATTCTAATCAGAATTAATATTATTCTAATTCAAATTCCTAAGGTGGGACTCAGGGCGAATGAGTCCCCTTTAACTCAAAATTCAAATTTTATTTAAATTTCTCGCAGGTTTTTATTTTGCAAGATCTAAGGTCGGCCTATAGTTTTGTAATACAAGGTTCTTTCTCTCATTTCATCCTATCAAGCAATCAAATCACCTAGCATTCAAGAGAGTTCACAAGAGCATTTGAGCATTCACAAGAGCATTCAAGGAATTTTAAGGGTATCATTTAAGAGAATTCTTCAAGTGTCATTCATCATGTCAAACATTGCTTGCATCATGTTGTTTTCGAGCTAACAATTGTGATGTAGGGTTAGTGATTCAAGTAAGCATTACATTCAAGATGTATAAGCATCAAGCTAGATTCTAAGTCTACATCCATTGGATCCATCACTTGCATGATTGCAACACCTTATTGCAGGGGTTTTATGAGTTGCAACATTTTCTTTTGTTCATTCATCATTCTCTTTCAATATTTCATTCTATTTCTAAGTTTAATTACCAAAAAGGGGTTTGACTAAGGAAAACCCCTACTCACTAACCCCACAAAATTTTTCCCTCTTCTTGTGTGTGTTGTGTAGGGCTAGATTGCAGATTTTCTAAGAAGCAAATGTGGAGAAAAGTTGTCAAGTCTCTAAAAGTTGTCAAATTTGTTTTCAAACCTAAGAGAAGCTTGGAGAAGATATACATGTGGAATTCTACAAATTCAGATCTGGAAATCAATCAAGCAGAGCAGGCCAGACCAAAAGGCACCGAATCCACTTTAGAATTTCTAGAAAAGCAAAAGTGGAATAATTCGCCACTATTGGCAAATGAGTCCCACTGTACAGGCCTGAACAAGATTTTTTCAAATCGAGATACCCTTTTAGTTGGAACTTGCTCCTATGCATTTTTCTAGAAAACTGGACTGATTCGCCTAGCCTAGCATATGAGTCCTAGTCAGCTCCAACAATAGATTTTTCAGTGATTGAGAGCCTCATTATGCCTTCTTTTATGTTCTAGGTGCACAATTTTTGTTTCATAACTTTGCAGTATATTTTGTTCATCCTTTTAGGTCATTTAGTACTTGTTTACATATCACATTATGTTTTCCAACATTTTATTTTCCTAGTTTACACTTGGTGGTGAACCCCTCATTAGATATCATTCAATCCCTAGAACCTTCCCTTTTTAAATTTCAATCTCCTTTGCATTGAAATCTCAAGGGTTTTCTCTTGAGTGAAAGGTTGAAAAATTGGTCTTTCTCCTTTTAGGTCCAAAACCCTAGAAGTGAAAGAAAGAGCCACATTTTCTTATATTTCACAATTATTATGAAATTATATTATTTTAGTGATAGTGGGAAATAGGGTTTGCATCAAAATGAATCAACAAGATGATGAACCACTTAATTTTCCCATGCAAATCACATACAAATAACAATTAGAAATTATAACTAACTATTATAACAACTATGAGGGAAGTTTTTAGAGCTCAAAGAGGTGTGTACCTTGTTGCAAGAAGCCTGCTTTTAGGGAACAAAGGACTCATTCACCTTTAGTGGCAAATGGGTCCCTTTTAGATTTTCTGAAACTAAGATCTGGGTTATTTTCCTTGATGTCTGCACTCTCAGATTGCCAGTTGTTAGCTCCCAAAACCTGTATTTAATTTTCTAGCTTCAAGTCTTTGTTCTTGCACTTTGATGATCAATATTGCAACTTGACAACTTTTGTAATTTTACTCTAAACTTGCTCTCCACTTGATATTCAACCTCTAAATTTGGAAACACACATTCAAGGGAAGAAAAAATTGTTGGTTGCTAGTTAATAGGGGTTTTCCTAAGTCAAACCCCTTGTAGGTAATTAAACCAAATAATGAAATGATTTAATTGAAGCATGAAACATGAAATGATGCAATGTAGATACCTTGGATGTTTTCTTGTAATAAAAATATTAAATCTAGCATGTAGTGGCCATGAAGAATGTAGATCTTGATCTTGAATAAATGTGAAATAATGCTTGCAATTAGATCTTCAATGCTACACTCATAATCTTAGCTCAACGACATGCATGAATGCATTAAACCCTATACATGATGGAATGATATTGAATTGCTACAATAAGCTATTGATAATCTTCCTTGAAATGATTTTGAATATGCTCTTTAATGCTATGTAATTCCCTTGTGAATGCACTCTTATGATAAATTGAACTTGCTAGGAGAATCAATGTGAATTAACCCCTTATTTATACTATATCAAGAGATTAACCCCAAAATTCAAACAATTCAAGCTGACACCAGATCTAGAGATAAACATTATTAAATTCCTACTACAATGAAATTCAAAAATAGGGTTCTCATTAAGGAAGGACCCATTCACCACCAAGGGTGAATGGGTCCTCGCACTATTTTCCAAGACCTTACCTTTGAGGCATGAAAGAACACTAAAGCCCCATTTAGAATCAACTAATAATGTGGAGTCCTATAGAGGGAGGACCCATTCATCACCTAGGGTGAATGGGTCCTAGCACATATTTCTAGGACCTTGATTTTTACTAATTAAATGTTACGTAATTTGAATCGTGGGTGTTAGGATAGATCCTTGAGAGGTGTCACGAATAAGGCTTAAATTTGAATTAAATGATATAATTAACTCTAATTAACCACAATTAATTAAAAGGGCCCAAGATCAATGTGAAAGTGTGTTACAACACTTTACAACACCATAAAAGGGTACACATTAGGTATATTGCATTAAAAGGGGCCTATTAGACTTAATTAGTTCAATAGACCTTATATAAGTGTGAAAGTGTGTTACAACACTTTTGCAAAGGAAAAATTAAGGTATGTTTGAAATAATTAAAGGACCTAGAATTCTGTGAGTGTGTACAACACATTACAACACTATTCCAAGGCATCATTAAGTCAATCCAATGATAATTATTCTAAAACCCAAGTAAGGGAAATAGGATATTTTTTTGGTTACTATACTTTTCCTCCACTTTAGTGAGAGGATGACCCCATGTCAAACTCACACTAAAGCAGACATTCAAGAAACTTAAGTATGTAGTAATAACAAAGATACATAACCATACATCATGTCAAAGAACAATAAAAGTAAGGAAAAAAAAAGGATCAAGCAGAACCATCCAAACACGATGTGGAACGGGGTTGTTTGTCCATAACATATGTTCCTCACTCTGGGGTAGTGGAACCTTAGTTTGTCCACTAGGTAAGCTAGCCCAATGAAGTGGTAAATGAGAGAATCATATTAGCCTCTCATACCATACCGAAGTTATCCTTCTGACAACTTTGATAAGGCACCACAATGTAATGCTTTTGTAAATTCTTTTGTAATGTAAAATTTTGTTGAAGGGGATTTTTCTTTGATCATGTAAAAGTATTCTTCTTAGGGAGCATTGTGCCTAATGTCTCCAAGAGAGGAAAATTCAAGGTGTCAGATCATCACTGATAGGATTCCTTGTTTGCATCATGCCATGATGGTAGATCATACACTCTTGTATGATATCAAACACAATGACACCACTAAGAAGAGGAAACATCACAGGAAAAAAGAAAAATCACTCCATGAAATTTTTAAAACTTCTTTATTGATTCAAGTAATTTTTTTTTTAAAAGTTGATGTTAAATTAATATAATAAAGGAGACTAGAATTTTTTATTTTTTATTACTTTGTTGAGATACAAAATAAAATTTTAAATGTTAAATAAGATGAATTGATATATTTTGTAACAGTATTCAAATTTATATGAATATATTGGATCTTATCCATATAGAAATAAGGTTTAAAATAAAATACAATAAAATAGGAACTATGTAGATGCCATCACAAGATAAAGATATAATAATAAACACTTAAATTAAACAAGGGTTTCAATTTTAGTATTATGTTGGCTAAAACTGATTATTATGTAGGTGGGATCCATTTACAATCATATTTTTAATCATGCTAGAATTCATTTCTAATATCAAAATATAGTATCTCAATAACAATTTTTAGTGTTAAAAAAAGGATCCCTTGACATTTTTTGCATTCATTTGGGTCCTCCTTGTGGATTTTGGCTTAATGTTTCCTTGATTTAGTGTTGTAATGTGGATAACACATTCACATTGGGTCTTGGGCCCTTGTGAACAAATGGAACTTAATGATTCCTTGAAAAAGTTTTGTATAGTGTTGTAACGCACTTTCACACTTTTCTAGGATTTTATCAATTAACTAAGCATAATAAACATAATTCTAATTAGAATTAATATTATTCTTGTCTTATTTGGAGTGTTGTAAAGTGTTGTAACACATTTTCACATTTCTCTACGCTTGTCATTAATAATTGGGCTTTCTTATGCTTTAATTGGCCCCATTTTGCATCCACAAGCCCTATTTATGTGTATTTTTTAGGATAATCTCAATAAAAGGCACTTAAAACATTCAAATCCTAAAAACCCATCTCAAATTCATAAGGTGGTACCCATTCACCATTATGGGTGACTGAGCCCCCTTAGGTGGGACCCATTTTCCTAGGGTGGAAAATGAATCCCCTTTAACTCAAAATTCAAATTTTATTTAAATTTCTGGCAGGTTTTTATTCTCTAAGATCTAAGGTCAACCTGTAGTGTTGTAATACAAGGTTATTTCTCTCATTTCATCCTATCAAGCAATCAAATCACCTAGCATTCAAGGTATATCATGGGAAGATTACCAATAATTTAAGAGCATTCCTCAAGTGTCATTTATCATGTCAAAGATTGTTTGCATCATGTTGTTTTAGAGCTAACAATTGTGATGTAGGGTTTGTGATTCAAGTAAGCATTGCATTCAAGATATATCAACATCAAGCTAGATTCCAAGTCTACATCCATTGGATCCATCACTTACATGATTTTAGCACCTTATTGCAATGGTTTGGTGAGTTGCAACATTATCTTTTGTTCATTCATCATTGTTTTTCCATATTTCATTCTTTTTGAAGGTTTAATTACGAACAAGGGGTTTGACCAAGGAAAACCCCTATTCACTAACCCCAAAACATTTTTCCCTCTTCTTGTGTGTGTTTTGCAGTGCTAGGTTGTAGATTTTCCAAGAAGCAAAAGTGGAGAAAAGTTGTTATCAAACCTAGGAGAAGCTTGGAGAAGACCTATAGGTGGAATTCTGCATATTTATATCCAAAAATTAGTGAGATAGAGCAGAGCAGACTAAGAGGAAAAATATCCACTTCAAAATTTCCAAAAAAATAGAAGTGGATTGATTCGCCACTATTGGAAAATGAGTCCAATTGTATAGGCCTGAACATGATTTTTGCAAATCTAGATACCCTTTTAGCTAAAACCCACTCCTGTGGATTTTCCAAAAAACTAGACTAATTTTCCCAGCCTGACGTATGAGTCCCATTCAACTCCAGCAACATATTTTTCAGTGATCCACAACCTCATTATTCCTTCTTCAGTCTTCCAAGTGCACACTTTATGTTTCATAACTTTTCAGTATAGTTTGATCATCCTTTTAGGTCATTTAGTACTTGTTTTCATATCACATTGTGTTTTCCAAAATTTTCTTTTCCAAGTTTACACTTGGTGGTGAACCTCTCAGTAGATATCATTTAATCCCTAGAACCTTCCATTTGTTATATTTCAATATCATTTTGCATTTAAATCTCAAGGGTTTGTTCTTGAGTGGAAGGTTGAAAAAATAGTCTTTCTCCTTTTAGGTCCAAAACCCTAGAAGCGAAAGAAAGCACCACATTTTTCTACATTTCATTTTGGTGAACCTACATATAGAGCATTATAGTTTTGATTTGGAGTTCATTTTCATCCTATATTTATCTTGCATTAACATTGCATTAGGTTTGGCATTGTTTAATTTGCATTCTAGGGTTTCAAATTTTGCATTAGTGAAAAGCTCATTTAGCTTGCATTACTACACTTAATTTCATTAAAAAACAATAAAATTTTTCTTTTGTATCTAAGATTTGCATCAGAAGGGTTGGGGCCCTAGCTTGGTTGGCTAAATCTTTCCCGTAGCAGGAGGTTGGTCACAAGTTCTAGTCTCCCCCACCCCCGTGGTACCAGAGGGCGTGTCGCACCAGCGCCGCCGGTCATGTTAAAAAGTTTACCAGGCGTACCTGTAGTTTATAGGGGGTCGTGCTACCCGATTCCTGCAGTCTAAAAAAAAAAAGAAAAAAGATTTGCATCAGAAAACATAAAAAGCATAAAATTCAATTTAAAACTTGTAAAAAATTTCAAAAAAAATAGTATCTAGACTCATTGGCCACCTTGGGTGAATCAGTCCCTTTGCATATTTTTCACTTTATTTTCTAGCATTTACAGTTCATTTTATGAGTTTCTACTTACTATTGTTATCTCTCTATTTCAGTTTTTAGATTCTCTATTTCCTTTAATTCATTTCATTTAGCATACATTTGTTCATCTTGTGCATTGCTTAAAATCAAAATTGCATTTACAACATTGTTGCATAGTTTAACATCTAAAATTTACATCATGCATATGTGCTTCAACAAGCTTTGGATGTCATTAAATTCCTTAGTAAATATATCAAGTTGTACCTTTGGAAATGACCCTAATGACTTTGAACCCACGCATACTCACTCAACTCCTAATGCATGTCTTCCTCATGATGTTGACATCATTGGAGAAGATGATGACACCATGAATAAGTTCCTAAATGATTGTCTTCATAACCTTGAAGCTAATGCATCCTTTTATCCATCCATGAACCAACCAAATCCTCCTACAATACCACCTCTTGAGATGTTTGGTTATTGACATCTTGAAACAAAATTTGAACCTAAGTTCCCTACAACAGGTGAATATAGCTCCTCTAGAAAAGTAGACATTCAACCATTTTATGATAAGAAAGTAACAAACACTCCCATCAACCTTGATGAAACATATGGAAATGGCTTCACAATCTTGAGTAAACAAGGATGTGACACAACAAGTGAACATGAAATTCATCAAATTTTAGAGAAAACACAAAGGGGTTAGGCTATCAAGATCCCTCTCATAACATAAGGCCTCCTAGAGAATATCAAAGGCTTTGACATGATGGTACGGTGATATTTCATTCCCTTCCCATTCTGAATGTCCTTCTTCCTAGAGAGCAACCACTGACTAATAACAATGAAAAGGATGAAAGGATCCCCTTGGGTCCTGCTCCATATTCAACTAAAGAAAAGGGTGAATCTAGCAAACACAAAAGACCTTACAAGTTAGAGAAACTAAAATCTCCTCGTCCACCACCTGAAAGTGAAAGGAAATTACAAATACTTTTAAAAAAATAACTAATAACATTACCACCAATGAATAGGTTGGTGTTATATCCTAAAGATGCAAAAGTTCCACATTGTGCATATCATCGCGTTCTCGGACATAGTACCGATGAATTTAGTGCATTCGAGTTAATATTGAAAAATATTCACTTTGATGGCAATGATTGTCATCGTGTGATTGCCTAGCTTCATATAGTTTCACCCCTTGTAATGTAATAGTTGTAGAATATTCTATTCTCAGTATTACAAGACCTTTCCCATCACCTACAGCTCATTCTTGTGTCACGCTCGGTGGGGGAAAGAATTTGATAGCCTTGTCCTAGTAATGCATTTTTCTTTGTCCCTTAGATGTGTTGTTCAACTTCTGCTTATATAGACTGAGATTGGGAGGCAAATGAATTTCTCATAGGTTGACTCACATTTTCCTTACTAGTCTTTTGCATTTTCTTTTTCTCTTTTTCTTTTCTGTGATTGCATGTGTGTAATGTGATCCCCCATGATGTTTTGTTTGATGTTCTCTCTCTTTATGGAATTCCTCTATTTGTACCTTCATTCTTCTCTATGTTGTGCATTGTCTTCACTTTTCATCTTTGTCTTTTTCTAATGTTTTTCGTTTCGGGATGGCGCTAGGCATCAATACATTAATCTATCCTTCATCTTGACCCAAAAGGATTTATTTTTATTTTCTTTTTCATTTCATCTTTATCTTTTTCTTGTGTTTTCCTTTTGCAAATGACGCAAGGCATCGAGATATTCATGTCTCCTTCATGTTGACCGAAAAGCTTTTCTTTTTCTCTCACCTTTTCTTTGTCATTTGTCTTATGTTTTCCTTTTGGGGATGACACAAGGTGTCGAGAAACCCTATCTCTCTTTCATGTTGACCTAAGAGGTTTTTCTTTTTTTTCGCTCTCTTTGTGTCATTCTTCCAGTTCTATGTGTATTTGGGGGATGATGATAGTTCCAAGCTCTATAAAAACATTGTACCAAAGAACATACTAACCCCAAATCCATAGATCCCTTATGTGTTTGGTGTTTTCATTTTGGGGGAAACCCCTCCCTTTCCTTTTTCTTTTACATAACACAACCTCACTCAGAAACATATGACTTAGGCATAGGGCTTTCCAAGTTGGCTCTAATGTCTTTTTTTTATTGCATTTTCCATTTTCTACTTTAAATTAATTTCTCACAATATGGTGTGTAGCAATTCCTTTAAAGTGGGAGCATACATTAGAATTATTCTTTTTCATTTTCCTTTTTCTCTGTTCTTAATGCATCCTTCTTACTTCAGACGATGTGTTTGTCACTTTGTGGATGACATTGGGTGTAGTGTCTTTTAGGACTGTTATCTCTTTTAGCATATTACATTCCCCTCGGTGGATTGATGTGAATCATTGCATCTCCTATGTTGAAAATTTTATATTCTTTGATTGGTCCTCTCTTGGAGACATTGGGCACAATGTTCCTTAAGTTAAAGACCTTGCATGAGCTAAGCATGACTCCTTTGAACATTATTTGCATTTTTTATTTTTTATTTTTTATTATATGGCCACCTTGCATAAAACAGCTTGCATGCTTGTGGTGCCATCTTGCTTGTTCATGAGCTCCAAGCATACAAAGTTTTCCTTGTCTCATGAAACTGAAAAAGTCATTTTTGTGTGGTGCCTTATTAAAGTTATCATGAGGTATAACTTTGGTATGGTTGAGTGGGAAGCCCAATCTGAGACATGAATTTCCCCATAGCCACTTGCATGTGTGTGAGTGCATACTAGCCATGAGTGTATGTTTCTCACCTTTTAGGACTTCTCACTCGGTAGAAAGCCAAGATTTTCATCACCTTAGAGTTAGTATACTTTTTTTCGGACAAACAACCTAGATCTGATCCACATCAGGATGGACAAACAGTAGAAGCTTGATCCAATTCTTTCTTTTCTTTTACTCTTTTTCATCTTTGGCAGTGTATGATTGGCCTTGTGGATGTTCTTTATATCATTTTCATGTGTGTTCCTTTGTGCTTATATTTGGTTTGCCATGGGATCTTGATTCTGAGGGTTTAATCACCCCTCTTGATTGTTGTTATCTCATCTTTCTACAATAGGTTCATTGGAACCACTCTTGGTGTGTGTTTATCTACTTTAGTGTGAGTTTGAAGCAAGTCTATCCTCTCACTAAAGTGGGGGCTAAATGTAGTGTCAAAAAAAAGATCCCTTGACATTTTCTTGCACTCGTTTGGGTTCTCCTTGTGGATTTTGGCTTACTTTATCCTTGATTTAGTGTTTTAATGTGGATAACACATTCACATTACGTATTAGGCCCTTGTGAACTAATGGAATTTAATGATTCCTTGCAAAAGTTTTGTGAAGTGTTGTAACACACTTTCACACTTTTCTAGGATTTTATCAATTAACTAAGCATAACAAAAGTAATTCTAATCATAATTAACATCATTCTTCCCTTATCAAGTAGTGTTGTAAATTATTGTAACACACTTTCACGTTCCTCTAGGCTTGTCATTAATAATTGGGCTTTCTTATGCTTTAATTGGCCCCATTTTGCATCCACAAGCTCTATTTATGTGTATTTTTAAGGATAATCTCGACAAAAGGCATTTAAAACATTTGAATCCTAAAAACCCACCTCAAATTCCTAAGGTGGGACTCATTAGCCATTATGGGCGAATGTGTCCCCTTACGTCGGACCCATTCGTACAAGGTAGAAAATGAGTCCCCTTTAACTCAAAATTCAAATTTTATTTAAATTGCTGGCGGGTTTTTATTCTCCAAGATCTAAGGTCAGTCTGTAGTGTTGTAATACAAGGTTCTTTCTCTCATTTCATCCTATCAAGAAATCAAATCACCTAGAATTCAAGAGACTTCACAAGAGCATTCAAGGCATTTCAAGTGCATATTATCAAGCATTTAAGAGCATTCTTCAAGTGTCATTCATCATGTCAAATATTTTGTGCATCATGTTGTTTTAGAGCTAACAATTGTGATGCAGGGTTTATAATTCAAGCAAGCATTGCATTCAAGATCTATAAACATCAAGCAAGATTACAAGTCTACATCCACTGGAGCCATCATGTACATGAATTTTGCAACACCTTATTACAATGGTTTGGTGAGTTACAACATTTTATTTCATTCATTCATCATTATCTTTCCATATTTCATTCTATTTCAAGGTTTAATTACCAACAAGGGGTTTGACCAAGGAAAAATCCTATTCACTAACCCCACAAAATTTTTCCCTCTTCTTGTGTGTGTTTTGTAGGGCTAGGTTGCAAATTTTCCAAGAAGCAAAAGTGGTGAAAAGTTGTCAAGTCTCTAAAAGTTGTCAAAGTTGTTATCAAACCTAGGAGACGCTTGGAGAAGACCTACAAATGGAATTCTACAAATTTAGATCCAAAAATCAATCAAACAGAGCAGAGCAGACCGAGTGGCACATAATACACTTTAGAACTTCTAGAAAAGTAGAAGTGGAGTAATTCGCCACTATTGGCGAATGAGTCCCACTGTACAAGCCTGAACATGATTTTTGTAGATTTGGATACCCTTTTAGCTGAAACCTACTCCTATTTATTTTCTAGAAAACTGGAATGATTCGTCCAGCCTAGCGTATGAGTCCTAGTCAAGTCCAACATTAGATTTTTCATTGATCTAGAGCCTC
This sequence comes from Sequoia sempervirens, assembly GCA_007258455.2. NCBI lineage: Eukaryota > Viridiplantae > Streptophyta > Pinopsida > Cupressales > Cupressaceae > Sequoia > Sequoia sempervirens. The sequence goes on from VDFB02284953.1 coordinate 176,411, forward strand.
ATTCTACCTTCTTCCATCTTCTAGGTGCACACTTTCAGTTTCATAACTTTTTAGTACAATTTGTTCATCTTTTTAGGTCATTCTGTACTTGTTTGCATATCACATTGTTTTTTCCAACCTTTTCTTTTTCAAGTTTACACTTGGTGGTGAACCCCTCATTAGATATCATTTAATCCCTAGAACCTTCCCTTTATCAGATTTCAATATCCTTTACATTGAAATCTCAAGGGTTTGTTCTTGAGTGAAAGGTTGAAAAATTGGTCTTTCTCCTTTAGGTCCAAAACCATAGAAGTGAAAGAAAGCACCACATTTTTCTACATTTCACAATTATTATGAAATCATATTATTTTAATGATTGTGGGAAATAGGGTTTGCATCAAAATGAATCAAAAAGATGATAAAACACTTAATTTTCCCATGCAAATCACATGCAATTATGAGGGCCAAAACATGCAGATAAAAATTAGAAATGATACCTAACTATTATAGCAACTATGAGGGAAGTCTTTAGAGATCAAATAGGTGTATACCTTGTTACAAGAAGCCTAGTTTTAGGGCCCAAAGGGCTCATTCGACTTTAGTCATGAATGGGTCCCTTTTAGAGTTTCTAAAAAAAAAATCTAGGTTATTTCCCTTGATGTCTACACTCTCATATTCCCAGTTGTCAACTCCCAAAATATTATTTAATTATGTAGCTCCAATTCTTTATTCTTGCACTTTGAAGGTCTGTGGACAATGGAAATGGGATGCACAACTTCCTTTCTCCACACTAGAAAGGGGAAATAAAAGAAGAGGGATCTGATTTCACAATGTTTACACTTAAGAACAAATCCCTGAGATTCCAATGCAAAAGAGATTGAAATATGTCAAAGGGGATTGCTCTTAAGTCTTGAAATTGATAAAAAAGATTAACTATTAATGTAAAACTAAGAAAATTTAAAATGTTTGAAAGCACGTTGTGATATGAAAAATGACCAAGAAATGCAAAAAAACTATAACAAAAACTGATGAAATAAAAAGTGTGCACCTGGAGACTACAATAAGATGGAATGGAGCTCTAGAATCCTAGATAATTCATTGTTGAAGGCAAATGGGACTCATACACCAAGTTGGGTGACTTAGTCTTGTTTCAGGAAGATTCTACCAGAACAAGTTTTAGGCAACTGGGTACTCAAAAATGGAAAACCTTCATTTGGGCCTAGTAGTGGGACTCATACGCCATTGATGGTGTATCAATCCATTTCCAAATTTGAGAAAATAAAAAGTGGAATTTGTAGCTACCGGTTTGCACTTCTGCTCCTGACAGGTTTCCAGTTATGAAACTATAGAATTTGACCTATAGGTGTTCTCCAAGCTTCTTTTAGGGCTTTGAAAACTTTGAATGACTTTGAAAATTTGTTGACAACTTTTCCAACCTTTCTCTTTGACAAATCTTTAAACTAGACCTGCAAAAAACATGCAAAGAAAGGGAAAAATTGTTGAGGGTTAGTGAATAGGGGTTTGCCTTGGTCAAACCCCAGTTTGGTAATTAAACCCTTGAAAATGAAATGAAATATGAAAATAGAATGATGATTGAACAACATGCAATACTACAACTCACCAAACCCTTGAAGTAGAATTCTGAAGACATGCAAGTAATGGCTCCAAAGTGCTTGAACACTAGATTACTTGATTTCTTGTTGAATTGATTAGAAAATTAGGAGGGGTGAAATGAGTTGAAAAAGCTTATATTTATACTTGATTATACAACATTTCCCGAAAATACCACATCACAAGCCGACCTTAGATCTTAGAAAATAATAAACCTCCAAAAATTTGAAATTATTTTGATTTTTGTGTCAAAGGGGACTCATTCATCACTATTGGAATTTGGGTTCCACTTAGGCATTTTAAGTGGGTTTTGAAAATTAGATGTATTAAATGATGTTTATCAGGATTATTTTAAAAAATACTCTTAAGTAAGACCTATAAGTGTAAAGTGGGGCCAATTAAAGCATAAGAAAGCTTCAATTATTGATGAAAGGCCTAGAAATGCATGAATTTTTGTTAAAAAACTTTACAACACTTTGAAATAAGGCTTGGTAAATGATAAAAGGAAGTTTTTTAGGTGAAATATATTAACAAGACCCTAGAAAAGTGTAAAAGTGTGTTTCAACTCTTTACAACACTTAAGTAAGTTACCACCTGAATTCTTTTAGTTCACTAGGGCCCAAGGCCTAATGTGAATGTGTTATCCACATTACAACACTAAATCAAGGCACAATTAACCCAAAATCACAAGGACCCAAATGAGATAGAAAAGGTAGAAGGATTAATTTTTTGGTGTCCATAAGGTCAATCTTGCAACTTGACAAATTTTGTAATTTTACTCTCAACTTGCTCTCCATTTGATCTTCAACATATAAATTTGCAACACCAATTCAAGGGAAGAAAAAATTGTTGGTTGTTAGTTAATAGGGGTTTTCCTAAGTCAAACCCCTTGTAGGTAATTATACAAAATGATGAAATGATGTAATTGAAGCATGAAACATGAATTGATATGATGTAGATACGTTGGATGTTTTCTTGTAATGAAAATATATAATCTAACATGAAGTGCCCATGAAGAATGTAGATCTTGATCTTGAATAGATGTGAAACAATGCTTGCAAGTAGATATTCAATGCTACATTCACAATCTGAGCTCAATGACATGCATGAATGCATTAAACCCTGGACATGATGGAATGATATTTAATTGTTGCAATAAACTCTTGATAATCTCCTTGAAATGATTTTGAAAATACTCTTTAATGCTCTGTAATGCTCTTGTGAATCCACTCTTATGATAACTTGAACTTGCTAGGAGAGTCAATGTAAATTATCCCCTTATTTATACTAAATCAAGAGATTAACCACAAAATTCAAATAATTCAAGCTGACATCAGATCTAGAGATAAACATAATTAATTCTTGCAATAATGAAATTCAAAAAATGGGTCCTCATTAAGGAAGGACCCATTCACCACCTAGGGCGAATGGGTCTTGGCACTGTTTTCCAGGACCTAACCTTTGAGGCATGAAATAACACTAAAAACCCATTTAGAATTAGCTGATAAAGGGGGGTCCTATAGAGAGAGGACCCATTTTCCACCTAGGTCAAATGGCTCCTAGTACCAGTTTCTAGGACCTTGATTTTTCCAAATTAAATGTTATGTAATTTGAATTGCGGGTGTCAAGATAGATCCTTGAGAGGTGTCACAATTAACACTTAAATTTGAGTATAAGGAGCTAATTAACTCGAATTAACCACAATTAATTAAAAGGACCGAAGATCAATGTGAAAGTGTGTGACAACACTTTACAATACTTTAAAACACCATAAAAAGGGTACACATTAGTTATATTTCATTAAAAGGGGCCCATTAGGCTTAATTAATTGAGTAGACCTTAGATAAGTGTGAAAGTGTGTAAGAACACTTTACAACACTTTTGCAAAGCACAAATTAAGGTATGTTTTAAATAAATAAAGGCCCTAGAGTGATGTGAATGTGTACAACACATTACAACACTATTCCAAGGAATCATTAAGTTAATTCAATGATAATTATTCTGAGACCCAAGTAAGGGAAAAATGATACTGTTTTCATTACTATATTTTTCCTTGACTTTAGTGAGAGGATGAACCCATGTCATACTCACACTAAAGTAGACATTGAAGAAACTTAAGTATGAAACAATAAGAAAGATGCATAACCATATGCTGTCAAAGGACAACAAAAATAAAGAAAAACAAAATGATCAAGCAAAATTGTCCCAACACAATGTGGAACAGGGTTGTTTGTCCATAACATATGTTGCTCACTCTAGGGTAGTGGAACCTGAGTTTGTCCACTAGGTGAGTTATCCCAATGAAGTGGTCAATGAGAGAATCATATTAGCCTCTCATATCATACCAAAGTTATCCTCCTAAAAAATTTGACAAGGCACCATGTAATGTAATTATTTTGTAATGTAAAATTTTGTTGAAGGTGACTTTTGCTTTGTTCATGTAAATGTCTTCTTCATAGGGAGAATTGTGCCTAATTTCTCCAAGAGAGGACAAGTCAAGGTGTCAGATCATCATTCATAGTATTCCTTGCTCGTATCATGCCATGATGGTAGATCATACACTCTTGGATGACATCAAACCTAATGACACCACCAAGAAGAGGATACATCAAAAGAAAAAAGAAAAATCATGCCATGCAATTTTTTCAACAATTTCATCAATGTATGCCCTCACTTTAAAGTGGTTGCTACACCATCACTATGAGAAATTGCTTTAAAGTAGTCAAATTTTTTGCCTAATACATGACAAATTTCATCAAAAAACCCTATGCCAAGTCATATGTTTCTAAAATAAAGCTATGTCATGAGATAGGAAAGAAGGGTTTCCCCTACAAATACATAAATGATCTATGGATTCGAGGTTAGTATGTCTTTACTACAATGTTTTCATAGATCATGGAACTGTCATCATTCCCCAAATACATATAGAATTGGAAGAATGACACAAAGAGAGCAAAAACAAAGAAAAATCCTTTTGGGTCAACATGGAAGAGACCTGAATGTCTCGATGCCTTACATCATCGCCAAAAGGAAAACACAAGACAAATGAAAAAGATAAGAGAAAAATATTTTTGGTCATCTTGGAGGAGACCTGAATTTCTTGACACCTTGCGTCATCGCCAAAAGGAAAACACAAGACAAATTAAATGATTATGAAATATAGAAGAATGAAAGCTACATATAGAGGAATGCAAAAAAAGAGAGAGGCACATCAAACCAAACAATATGAGGGATCACATTACATGCATGCAAAAAGAAAACACGAAAAAGAAAAATACTAGTAAGGCACATGCAAGTCAACCTAAAGCAAGTCATCCACATCCCAATCTCGGTCGGTATAAACGAAAGGCAGAAAACTAGCCAAAGAGACAAGAGAAAGTGTCGAACTAGGGGAAGCACTAGGTTCAACACTATTTTTAGGAGATTTTTCATTTAAGCTCATAGAAGAATAAAAAATTGTATTTAACTCATCATGCACTTGTTCATCAATTTTTGCAATGTTAATGTCATCATCTAGTTTTATTACAACAAGAGGTTGAATGACAATGTCCATGGAATTTTCTTGTTTATGTTATGGAAAGGGTATATCATGCTTTACTTTAGGTAAGTTTGGATTCTAATTTTCTATGTTGTTCTTGTCTTCTTGAGTTTGCAATCTATGAGAAATAGCATGTCAATTATTCTTATTCTCTCTATCACTTTGATTCCCTTTCAATATATTGTCATTTTTTGTTTGTGTAAGAGAGATTTTCTTAGTCATAATTTCCTTCTCTTCCTTGGGAGGAATAGAAGAAACAGTGGGTTTTGCAACCACTTTCTCTTTAGCTTTATAAAATTGTTTGACTCTAGGAGGGACAATGGGATTGTTTATGCTATTGTATACGTGTGAATTTGCACTCCTTACACAAATTCCCATTTTACACTTCCTCACCTTAGAAAACCAAATTTGAAGGTGAAATTCCACATCATCCCACTTCCTTCGTTCCTAGGCATCTATCCTTTGTGTTGATAAAATAATATTTGTCATTGATTCCTACATGGTGTGTAGACATCTTTGTGGTGCACTTACATCCCTGACGGATTCCTACATCTAAAGCTGATAGAGGTGTTACACTTCCCATTGGGGTCAGTTTGTAATGTCTCTTTTAGAACAACCGACCCTGAAAATGGTAGATTCTCTCATCCCAACTTTAAAAACACTCTTACTTCATTCATTTCATCTTCTACACACTCTCTTTTAGCATTTTCAAGCAATTTCTTCACTTCCACCACTTTAAGCATCACTTTGGCACTTCATAGCAGCAGCAACAACACTCCATCAACTCCATAGAGAAATTGTGGAAAAAGCCATTGCAGTAGGGGCTTGAGGTTTTGCAACACCTCCCTTCATCACAGTTGAGGTTGTGGTGATTGTTCAAGTCCTTTTTTATTCTCCATTAGCTAGCAAGCTCTTGGTGGAGGTGGTAACATTTTCACTCCTCTCCTTTATGATTTTGTTGGGTAGCTTAATATTATTTTGTAGTGATACTCGCTTTTTCTCATCTATTTCTTTATCATACATTTCTCTATTGTTTCTATCTTGGCTCTCTGTGGAGGTGGAAATTCCAAAACGGGGGTCTAACTAAGGCAGACCCCTATACAACACCCAATTATTTTTCTTGTGTGTAGGTGGATGTGCTTTTTGGAGCTAGCTAGCGAACGAGCATATTTATGAGATTATCTTTGTCACCCTAGCCTTGATATATTTACTATATCATATTTCTTTGTATCTTTCCTACTTCATAGTTTTATTTTGTTCCTTTAGAAGTGATTAGCTAGGTTGTCAACTTATTTTCTAGTAGTTTGTACTATCTTTTTGGTCCTCTGGTCATACGGATGCTAGTACACCTGAGAGACACTAGTGTGTCATGTTGTCATCCTAGAACCATGATTCCATCATTGGGAAAAGAGCTACATGAGGTACCGTGTTGAACCCAAAAATTGGCTCGCCTAGCCCCAATACTGATTTCGGATCTGTAGAGTGATTGAAGGGCATTATAGTCCTCATCATTATGGTCCCTCATTTTAAACAACCCTTTAGAGTGAGGTAAGTTAGGGTATCCTTCCACTCTTGGCTCTCCATGACTTGGGGCCTCGACATGGTCGGTCCCCCTCTCTTACATTTTTGGTGAACCTGATGTTAACCAATGTTTGTTCATTCATTGGTGTTGAGGCTTTTCCCCTTGTACCTTGTGATTGTTGTGCTCCTTAGTGTTGTGAATATTTATGTGCATCACAAAATAGTCCACAACCTCTAGGTGTATTGTTATGAGAAGTATATGACACCTTCCAATCGAAAGGACGAAGGTCACTACAGGTTTGTCTACAAGACTTTTTGTTGCAATCGTCATTGGTCTCACCACACAGGAGTAGTTGTCAAGGGGTGAGGTAGGATTTTCCAATGAGACTGACCATGTCCCCACTCCTCCTACATCTCCCACAATATCATCCATAGATGAGCATGAGGCTATTCATATTCCTTTAGAATATGTCTCAACCCTTAGCAAAGGGTTGGGTGACTTGGAAAACCACTTAGAAAGAAACTGGAAGTTGGCTAGGGCCACTTGGGTTATCAATGAATTAAAGTATATGGTGGAAAAATACTAAACATGCATAGAAATCCTGGCTAGTTTCTCTATTCTGACTGAAGCATGTGCTCCCTTGAACAATCCTAAAATTGTAGAAGGGGCCACTTTCAAATATCATGAAGGATAGCTAGGAATGCTGATGCCTCCTATGTGTATGTACATGGGCGATGTTGTCCCCTTGATAAACATCCCCTCTACCTTCGAGACTATCAAAGTGAATAGGGTCCCTTTAGGCTTTAGCTTCACCCCTCCTATTACCTCTAATAGTGGAGGTTATGGTGGTATGAGCAGTGGAGGCTTTGGAAGTGGTGGTGGCTTCAGCGGTGGAGGTCATGGTGGTGGATTCCGAAGTGGAGGCCCTACTGGTGGAGGTGGCTTCGGTAGTGGATCTAGTAGTGGACACAATGGTAGTTCCACAGGTGGCTCCAGTGGTGGTTCTCGAGGAGGCCCCTTTGGCCCTATGTCTTCTAACAACCCTATTTGGAACACTCTTCTCCAGAATATGGGTAAGATGCAAAGCTAGCTGTCGAGTCTCTCACAGGCCTCTTCCTAACCTATCTTTCAACCCTTTTTTTGGCATAGCCCGTCATCAGTAGCAATCTTAAACACTCCCTTCCCTCAAGGAATGGAGATTCCTAAATTTGAGAAATATGTCAAAAAAGGTTACCCACAAACACGTGTCTACCTTTAACAACCTATGTATAGATTTCTTCCATTATGATGCATTGATGGAAAAGCTATATCCTCAATCTCTCAAGGATACAACATCTGAATGGTACTGTTCCTTGCCTTCCAATTCCATTTTCTCATTTGATCAATTGGTGAATCAGTTTCTCTAATAGTTTCATGATAACATTGGACCAAAGATGACCTTTTTGGATCTTGTCTAGTACAAAAAGGTGATAATGAAAAGATTACTAATTTTATAGCATGATACCAAGCGCTTTTCTCACAAATCTCGTATTTGCTACTCGATTATGACGTGCAAAAGGTATTCATAGGGAACTTACAAACGCCTTGGTAGGAGAAGTTTTCCCTCATGAAGTACCCTGCTTTTACACATTTGTGTGTAGTACTACGGGAATATCAATAAATAGTAGTTTAGCTTGGGGGATCTTCCTTGCACTCTTATTCTATAGGAAAATCCATCATATCAATCTCTGGGAAAGGCGAGGTTGTTGTGAATGTAGTAGTTTTTATGACTGATAACAACCTGAGGCACAACCAAAAGTTTACAAAGTTGGTAGAATCTTACTCTTCCATCTTGTAGAAGCTATTGAACTTGGATAAGATCATAACTTTGGAGAACTGGGTATGTGCAGGATCATGATGGGCCAAAAAGTGGCAATATGATGGGTATGTGGCTGACAACTATTTTTTTACCCAAAAATGATGAAAGGAAAAGGGATTCTAAAGGAGATTCTCAGCTTTCCACTGATATAAATTATGCTTTAATTTGAATTTAATAAGTAATTATTATTCATTTTCTATTCAAATTACGACTAAAGTCCTGATTGATAGGCTGATTGAAAAAAATCTATAGATTTCAAACAGTATCACATTTTTTTAATACAAAACATGCATCACATTCTATTTTTTGCATACTATAGGATTAAAAAAATGAAAAATTGAATTTCATGAAGTCGTGACCAATTTAAGGTGGTCAGACATACGATTTTTTATATTTTTTAAAAAGTTGTAATAAAATATTCATAATTAATTATTTACTTGGAAAAAAATTACAAAAAAATATGCATCACATCGGGGAATGAGTCCTCTACTTATCTCTAAAATATTATTAAAAAATATTATCATTTTATTGTGGTTAGGGTAGTCATACATACACCTACTTCTTATTGTTTCCTTGAAATTTAAGTACCACTACATTGAAATTTCAAATTTTCACCAAATAGATTTAAAAAAAAAACAAACCCAGTAGTATAGAAATTGCATTCAATTTTCTACAAATTCTATTGTTACATATTTTTGAAATAATATAGATAACTTATTCAAATTTTTATGTCAAGTTTCCTAATTCTGATTTTTTTGATTTTTTTGCCACTTAAGGGGCTATTTTTTCCATGATGATCCTGTACATACCCAAATCTTAGCCTCTTAAAGAACCTTACCCTAGTTGGTATGATATGAATTACTACTTTCAATACCATCGAGTCAAGAGACATGATACTAAACGTTGAATGTGCCCGCGTCATGAGATACATGATCACATCGAGGATGGTACTATTCATCTCGGTCGAAGCAAACAAAATATGAATAAATCGGTGGTGAAAGTGAATAGTGAATTCTAGATATACATGGACCCATTTCCATCACATTATACCAACATAATTTTTGATCCCTCTGATTCTATCACTCAACCCAAGGCCTATGTCAACATGGTCATGATTACTCATACTGAGCATCTTGTGACTGGTTCGCCGGATGTGACATTCACTTCACAGGATGTTCCTATCAACAACAAGCCATCTCCCCTCTACATTCTCACTTGTCTCAATGACAACATTGTGACAAAAGTCCTAGTGGACCCCATGAGTTTTTTAATGTCATTATAGAAGAAATCCTATTACTAAATTCGTTGCATAGAGAGGAGTAAAAAGAAATAAAATCCACCATCAGTACACATGATGGTCTTTGTCTTAAACCATATGGCTCAATAAATTTCTTCGTCCTAATTGGACCTAGGGTTGTTGACATAGTTTTTGATGTCATTCTGGAGTCAGATTTGTTTAGGATGAAGCTAGGCATACCTTGGCTAGCTTCCATGAATGAAATTTCCTTCATTATTCACAAATGTCTAAAGTTCTCCCATGAAGGCATTGTGCACATAGTGCGTGACACTAGATACCAACCTTTGGTATCCCATGGGGGATATTCCTTTGACTACTTTTGGCCCACCTTGGTTGGTCTACTTCCTCCAAGAATGGACCTACTTTACAAAAACTATGTGAAGTATAAGACTGGGGGCAAGGGATAGCCAAAATTGTCCCTTCTAGTAGTAAAACAACTGATTTCCTCCTATCCTTGAAAAGGGAAAGATAAGCTCCCCTATTCTCAGGATGGCTCTCCTCCTCCTCTTTCTAGAGAAGAGTTTTGGATGAATATGCCTAGTTTTTATTCACTAAGTCTAATGATACCATCCTCGTGTAAACCCAGGATCAGGATGTCGGACCTCCGTACTAAATCGCCTGGAACTTGGTACTATTTGTATGGGAGTAGAAGTGGTAGGGGGTTGATGACAATTAATTTTATATGCTATTATTATACTTATATATATATGAGCAGTTCTGACCTTGAAATATTAGGCTACCCCTGTGCCCTATGTTTATGTCCATTTCTCTTTTTCTCTCTTCTTTGCTTGAGTTTTCTCTCTTATGTGTGACAATGCCATTTGTATGACACTTCAATTTTTAGAAAATGCATTTGTTGTTAATGAATCTTTTTTCTCGAGAATCTTCACAAACTCATTTTCAAAGAATCGCATTCTCAACTTGAAACCCTAATGGAACTTGTTTCCTTCATCATGGGTTTGTAAAGAAATAAATTTAGAACCTTCCTTCGAGATGGGAAAAGCTATGATCTTCCCCTTTTGAGGGGGAAATTTTTTTCCTTTCAAATTCCTTGATGAAGTGAACATCTTTCAAAAGGATTCCTTGATGATGAATCGATTTGAGAAAAAATGTTCCTTTTGTACTTTCAAATAGTGTGTCCCTTGAGTGGACCCCTTTCTTCATGTTGGGTTCCTAAGGGATCCCTTTGAAAGCTTTCCAATCTATTGACAATCTATGTGACTATCCACTTAATTTCCTAAGTGGTTGCTTTCAGACATGTTCTATCTGTGGATAAACATGTCGCTTTGCAGGTGCACTTGTGAAGCCACTTTTTGACTCTGCGGAGTCCCATTCCTTGGGTTTCCTCCATGTGAGAGATCTTGGGGGATACCTCCTTGTAGGTGTGTAGGTCTATAGGGAACTTATTTTGAGCTTCCTCCATGTGAGAGATCTTGGGGGTCACTCCCTTGTATGTCTATGGGTCTGTAGGGCACTTTCTTTCTAGGTTTCCTTCATGTGAGAGACCTTGGATGATACCTTCCCTATAGGTCTACAAGTTTGTAGGGAACTTTCTTTAGCTTTCCTTGATGTGAGAGATCTTGGAGGACACCTTCCTCGCAAGTGTATGGGTCTGTAAGGGACTTTTCTTGGTATCCTTCATGTGAGAGATCTTGGAGGATACCTTCCTTGTAGGTCTATGGGTCTGTAAGGTGCTAATGAGAGTCAGAACCCAAGATTCAAAAAAGAACACAATAGAAGCGAAACAAAATTATTTTTTGTTTATGGGAAATATGTTCTCATTATAGAGAATTTACGTTCCAGAGGATTAAATCCTCACATGTTGTAATACATGCAACTTTACTATTTCTAAAACGCAAATCCCCTTTTCCCCAATATAATTCTCTTTTTCCCAATACCCGAGAATTTACAAAATGAGTTCTAAATAGCCTTTTTATAGCTTGGAGCCAAAAGTGTAATTTGAATTTTGAATTTAGGCAATTGGGTGCCAAAAATTGAAAATTGAAATTCAAAAATTGAGTCTCAATTCAAAAATTGGCAATTTTCCAAAAAATGACAAACTTCCAAAAGCCATAACTTTTGATTTTGGACTCTGTTTGATGAATTGTTTGAACTGCTGGAAACGTCTTGGAGTGTAGAATGTGCTAAGGGTCTGGTTTGCCAGTTTTGATGATTTTTGGGGCCGTACGGGACCGTTTAATGTCTCAAAACAAACTCAAAAGATTTTTCAAGGAAATTTTGGGAAATTGAAACTTGAAATAACTTTCAAACCAGATCTTGGCCTAATTCTTTCACCAAAGTGATTTTTTTTTGTCCTAAAGCTTCCCATAAACTTTTTCCTCCTCACGCCTTCAAATTCATACATGCTAAAAATAACAGTGGACCTGAAAAAGTAGAAAAGCATTTTTGAAAGTTGGGAATTCTTATTTGATGAAAAGGGTATCGAGAAATGCAAAAACATCTACAAAGAGCTAACAAAAAGAAAAGATATTTTTGGGTGATGCAGGATTTCCCTTACACCAGTAGATGGTCTTGCATTAGGTGTTTTTCTTGGTATCCTTCATGTGAGAGAGCTTAAGGGATACCTTCCTTGCAGGTTTATGGGCCTATGAGGCACATACTTCTTGGGGATTCCTTCATGTAAGAGATATTGGGGGTCACCTCTTTGCAAGTCTCCAGGCTTATAAGATGCTTTCTTTCTACAACTTCATAGTTCTATGGACCTATGAAGTCCTTTACTTGTCCTATGCTCTTGAGTTCTCTAGATCACGATCTGCTTCCTCGATGGTTTAGGTATACATTTCTAACCCTATTACTCTTCAATCTACTTTACCGAAGCACTGATCATTATTCGTGCTCACTAAAGTGGGGGAAAAATCTATAGGCACAAATTTTCACCCCTTATGCAAATTCCCCTTTTACACTTGCTCACCTTAGAAAACCAAATACGAAGGAAAAATTCGACATCATCTTGTTGCCTTCATTCCACTTGGCATTTATCCTTTGCATCGGTAGAAGAATATTTGTTGGGGAATCTTGCACGGTGTGCAAACATCCATGTGGTGCACTTACATCCCTGATTGTTTCCTATGTCTAAAGCTGGCAGAGGCATTACACTTCCAATTTGGGTAAGTTTGTAACATCCCTCTTCGACCAACCAACCCCAAAAATGCTAGATTCTCTAATCCCACCTTCAAAAACACCCTTCCTTCATTCATTTCATCTTCTACACACTCTCTTTTGGTATTCTCAAGTAATTTCTTCACTTCCATCACTTCAAGCAACACTTTGGCACTTTATAGCAGCAACAATGACACTCCAGCTCTATAGAGAAATTGTGGAACAAGCCATTGCAATAGGGGCTTGAAGTTTTACAACACCTCCCTTCATCATAGTTGAGGTTGTGGTGATTTTTCTAGTTCTCTTTTCTCCTCCATTAGCTAGTGAGCTCTTGGTGGAGGTGGTAACATTTTCACTCCTCTACTTTACGATTTGGTTGAGTAGCTTAATACTATTTTGTAGTGTTACTTTCTTTTTCTCCTTAGCTGTCCGTGGAGGTGGAAACAATAAAATAGGGGTATGACTGAGGTAGACCCCTATACAACCCCCAACAATTTTCCCTCTTTCTTGTATGTAGGTGGGTGTGCTTTTTGGAGCTCGCTGGAAAATGAGCATCTTTGTGAGATTATCTTTGTCACCTTAGCCTTCATATATTTACTCTACCATATTCATTTGTATATTTCCTACTTCATAGTTCTATTTCATTCCTTTAGAAGTGATTAGCTAGGCTGAAACCTTGTTTTTTGGTGGTTCATACTGTCTTTTTGGTCCTCTGGTTGTACAAATGAAAACACACATGAGAGATAATAGTGTGTCACACTATCATTGCAAAAAAAAAATTCTATCCTTGGGAAGAGAGCTACCTAAGGTACAGTGTTGAACCCAAAAACTAGCTTGCCTAGCCCCAATCTTGATTTTGGGTTTGTAGAGTGATTGAAGGGAATTATAGTCCTCATCATTCTTGTCCCTCATTTCAAACAACCCTTTAGAGTGAGGTATGTTAAGGAAACCTTCTACTCTTGGGTCTTTATGACCTAGGGCCTTGACATGGTCGGTCTGCCTCTCTTACAATTATCTTGTGCTCTCTTGTATGAAATTGTAGGAGGTTTGTCTATATGTTGTTATTGTATGTTCAAAATTGCTTTTGGTTCGAACATCACTTCATCAAGGATAGGTGTTTCATTCATAGGTTGAGGCATGTTTTGAAGGGATAATTTTGACATTTTCTTTGCCATGAAATTTTGATATAATTTGAAAAATAAATCCTCTCGAGGCTTGATAGGCTCCATAGGCTCGGGCCACCAAAATAAATCTAATGAAAAATTCCTTCAGGTCGACGCAAGATTAAATCCACTATGATGCATAGTAAAGATATCATTTCCAAATGGAAAATTTAGACATTTATGCACAATCAAAGGACATGAAATTGGTGTGATTGCGGAATGATGGAATATGAGACAGTTACTGTTTTTGGTCCCACTTTTAAAGGGAGATCTGTCGAGCCTATTGTAGGGCAAGAAAACCCATTATGTGTCTTGATCTATCCTTTCGGTTTGTCATATGTATCTTGATATAGTTCAACCACATATAAGAATTATTCTATGATCAAATTCTCTCCACAAATGAGTTCAATCAATATCCCATTATTGGGTTTATCATTGATTTGACTAGCTATGTAGAGAGGACCATCAGGTGCACATTTGAGTATGTTGTTTTGTGAGAAAGCAATGTCAAGAGGCTTTTTAGTTGATCCCTTACGAGTTCTAGCTTCAATAAATTATACCACTTTCTCTACGAGATGTGGTTTCATATGATCATTCTCCATGTAAAAATTTTCCTTAGTTTCATTAGGAGGATTGATTGTGGTATGTATGTTATTATTGTCTTATTTTTCCAAGTACTCATGAAAGAAGCAACTAAGGCTATAGATCTATTTGTGTTTCATTTTGATTTTTCAGCACTTTTCTTAGATTTTGTATAATGTGAACCATGCCAATGTCTATGCATTAACTAAAGATATGGGATTTTGTGTTTTCTAGTTGTTCATATAGCTTGTCAATAATATCATGCACACTAATCATAGGAAGTGAATTCATGAGTAATGAAGTATGCAAACTATGCACCATGGAGGTTGGTTCTCAACACTATCAGAAAGAGATTTAGAAAACCCAATATCAACAACAAGTGAGATATTGTGGGATGACATGAGCCTCAAACTATATCTTGTAATAGTAATGTTAATAGGACACCAAGTTGTAAAGCTCATTCAAGTTTTACAAACCTAGTGTGTGAACCATAAAATGGCAAAGAGGAAATGCAACAACATAGAATGAAATGCAATGTTAAGATTCTAAATAATGAAATTGACTAATTATAAAATGCTATAAACTGAAAATGAAATGTTGTAGATTCAATTTTGAATTCTAACAATGCACTAAAATGAAGAAATTTAAGCTAAATGCAATGAATTTGATGAAACAAAAAAATTAGGAAACTGAAATAGGAAAGTAACATCATGGAACATAAGCCTAAAATTGAGATTTTAATGTTTAGAAAATACAGATCTGTAACTAGCAGGACTCATTCACAAGTAAGGGTGAATGGGTTCTGGTTAAGTTTTTTTGAGATGTTTTTAAGGATTTTAGGGTGATTTTTAATGCTTTTCCAAGTTCTAGAAGATACAGGTTTACCTAATCAGGGATTCATTTTCTAGTAAGGACAAATGGGTCCTGGTTAGGTATTTTTAAACTATTTTTTAATTATTTGCAAGCTTTCAGTAATGTCTTCCAATTCCAGGTTTAAGGCAGTGAGTTTTAGTTTTAGATTTTCCAAAATTATAATGTGAAAATGCAATGATAAGATCAATGCAAGGACCTATGTTGAAATGCAATTTTGTTTTGATTTTTAAATGCTAATAAATGAGGTCTAAATGAGATGCATAATGACTTATTTGGTTTTGTATTTTTTATATTTATAAAGATGAAAAATAATGAAAATATCAACCCTAAATGAGATGTAATTGTAAATGAAAAATTAAAAAAACCTAAATGAGATTTTAATTCAATACAAACGAGATGCAATTGAATGAAAGATCTAACCCTAGGATGCAAAGACTTCAAAAATTAGAAAATTTCAATGTTCAAAATGTTGGGTTCACCATGAATGATTAGGTGAAAAATAAGGTTTGTATCAAAATGAATCAACAAGATGATGAACCACTTAATTTTCCCACTCAAATCACATGCAATTATGAGGGAAAAAACATGCAAATAACAATTAGGAATGATACCTAATTGTTATAGCAACTATGAGGGAGGATTTTAGAGCTCAAAGAGGCATGTACCTTGCTACAAGAAGCATATTTTTAGGGCACAAAGGACTCATTCGCCTTTAGTGGAAAATGGATCCCTGTTAGGGTTTCTAAAACTGAGATTTGGGCTATTTTCCTTGATGTATGCACTCTCAGATTCCTAATTTTTAACTCCCAAAAAACTTGTACTTAATTATGTAGCTATTCTTTGTTCTTGCACTTTGAAGGTCAATCTCGCAACTTCACAAATTTTGTAATTTTACTTTAAATTTTCTCTCCACTTGATCTTCCACCTGTAAATCTAAAAAAACACATTCAAGGGAAGAAAAACTTGTTGGATGTTAGTGAATAGGTGTTTGTCTATGTTAAACCCCTTGTAGGTAATTAAACCAAATGATGAAATGATGTAATTGAAGCATGAAACATGAAATTATGCGAAGTAGATACCTTGGATGTTGTCTTGTAATGAAAATATACAATAGAAAATGTAGTGGCCATGAAGAATGTATATATTTATCTTTAATAGATGTGAAACAATTATTGCATGTAGATTTGCAATGTTGCACTCAAAATCTTAGCTCAATGACATGCATGAATGCATTAAACCCTAGAAATGATGGAATGCTCTTGAATTATTGCAATAAAACCTTGATGATATGCCTTGAAATTATTTTAAAATTATCTTTAATTCTCTATAAGTCTCTTATGAATGCACTCTTATGATAAATTGAACTTTCTTGGAGAATCAATGTGAATTAACCCCTTATTTATACTAAATCAAGAGATTAACCCTAAAATGCAAAAAAATCAAGGGGACATCAGATTTAGAGATAAATATTATTAAATTCCTACCAAAATGAAATTAAAAAATGGGGTCATCATTAAGTGAGGACCCATTCAACACCTAGGGCGAATGGCTCCCAGAACTATTTTCCAAGACCTAACATTTGGGGCATGAAAGAAACCTACAAACCATTTAGAATCAACTGATAAAGGGGGGTCCTATAGAGGGAGGAACCATTCACCACCTAGGGATAATGGGTCCTAGGACCAATTTATAGGACCTTAATATTTCACAATTAAATGTTATGTAATTTGAATTGTGGGTGTCGAGATAGATCCTTGAGAAGTGTCACAAATAAGGCTTAAATTTGAATTAAAGGGGATAATTAACTCTAATGAACTAAAATTAATTAAAATGACCCTATATCAATGGGAACGTGTGCTACAACACTTTATAACACCATAAATAGGGTAGACATTAGGTACATTTCATTAAAAGGGGTCCATTAGGCTTAATTAATTGAATAAACCTTAAAAAAGTGTGAAAGTGCGTTACAACACTTTTGAAAAGGAATGGAACTAAGGTATGTTTTGAATAAATAAAGGCCCTAGAATGATTTGAATTTGTACAACACATTTCAAAACTATTCCAAGACATCATTAAGTTAATTCAATGATAATTATTCCCAAACCCAAGTAAGGGGAAAAGGATATTTTTTTCCGTTACTACATTTAGTACAATTGGGAGAGAATTTGAAGTTAACAAAATTTAATGAATTTTCATTTAGTTCTATGAGAAATAAATATATAGTTTGTAATTTGGGTATGTGCATGATCATCATGGAAAAAACTAGCCCTTAAGTGGCAAAAAATTCAAAAAATAGAGTTAGGCAACTTGACGTAAAAATTTGAATAAGTTATCTATATTATTTCAAAAATATGAAAAAATAGAAAATTTAGCAAATCGAATGTAGTTTATAAACTACTAGGCTTATTTTAAAAAAATAAATCTATTTGGTGAAAATTTTAAATTTCAATGAAATAGTACTTAAATTTCAAGGAAAAAATAAGTAGGTGTTTGTCTAACCACCCTAACCACAAAAAAATGATAATATTTTTTTATAAGATTTTAGATATAAGTAGAGGAATCATGTCCTAATGTGATGCATATTTTTTTGTAATTTTTTCCCAAGTAAATAATTAATTATGAATTTTTTATTACAACTTTTAAAAAATATAAAAACTCGTATGTCTAACCACCTTAACTTGGTCAAAACTTCATAAAATTCAATTTTTATTTTTATTAATCCTATATTATGTGAAGCATAGAATGTGACGCATGTTTCAAATTAAAAAAATGTGACAGCGTTTGAAAGTTATAGATGTTTTTCAATCAACCTATCAATCAGGACTTTAGTCGTAATTCAAATAGAAAATGAATAATAATTATTTATTAAATTTAAAGTAAAACATAATTTATATTGGTGGAAAGTTGAGAATCTCCTTTAAAAACCCTTTTCATATCATTAATTTTGGGTAAAAAAAAAAGTCGTTCGGCACATGGGCCATCATATCAGTTACATATCTCCACTTTTTGGCCCATCATGATCCTTCACATACCCATTTAGGGTTTAATTTATTATTGTTTGATTGAAAAAAGAGATCTAGATCCTAAATCACACTTATTTTGATGTGAAGAGTTTAGGGAAAGACTAGAAATATGATCTCAATACCCACATGATTATAAACCTCAATGGATGAGCTAGAATGGTTGATTAAGGTTTTAAACCTTCTATTTGGGTGATGTTATAATTAATTGATTATTAATTGAATGAATTATATGATGCAATTATTTTCTTAGGTTTTTTATGAAAATGTAGCAAACTATTGATATTTCTAAAACACATAGAATAGATAAACATAAAAAAATTCTAGAGAAGTAGAGGCTAGACACAAAATAACTTGGAATATAAATTTGGGCTTGAAACAACTGGACAAGGGAACTGGGTGTCGTAAACTAGCTAACAACTACTCAAGATTTGATTTCACACTTTTTTGTTCTCTTCTAGGGTCATTGTCAAAACTTCGTCTATTGTTGAAAAAATCCACTTTCGTTGATTTGACAACTATTAGGGCTTGAATGCATGAATGCAAAATTAGTATTCAATATTACTTCAATTTATTCCAAATATATAAACCTACACACATGAAAGAGGGGAAAATGTTTTTCTGTATAGGGGCTTGTCTAATTCAAACCCTGTTTTGGTATTTCTACCTTCACAACATCTATGATGATGTAAAAAAAGAGTTTATCCTTTGTTGGGCAAAGGTTAAATTATAAACAAGTGGTAAATTGATAAATTGATACATCTCACCACACACATTTGAATTCCCTAATGGAGTTCAAAGTCATGTACTCATCAAATTCAAGGAGAAATTGATTCTTCATTTGAAGTCTTGCAAGTGTTAATACTCACAGAAAAAAAAACATGAAACATAAAAAAATTACATTAAAGAATGATGCAAGGCTAACATGATGCTTGAACGAAATAAATGATGTAGTAATTCTAATCTTGACTTACCTTGACTAATTTTAGGATGCTTAATTTAGTCAAATAAAATGCTAGGATTAAAATGATAAAAATGATTTATATTATATGCAATTCTTTTAATTTCCCAAAAATTAAATATTGATAACTGACAAATGATTTTAAATTTTCAAATAGTAAAATACTAACATTGACATATTTAAATTTTAGCTAAAAAGGGTCGGACGATGGCGTTGGGTGCCCTATCCAAAATCCATACTCTTCAATGCCTTAAAAATAGGTATGAAGAAAAAAAATCTTTATTTTCAATCCCATCTTTTAATTTTCCAAATATATTTATAAAATAGGAGAATTAAATACATAATATGGCCCAAGCACATAGGGGGAACTAAACCTAGTGTACAATTGTCAAGGGTGAAAATTTTTGATATTAGCCCCTTTAGTGAGAGTATAAAAATAGGCTCAAACACAGTAAAGTGTCGATATGCCAAAACTGGTTCAATTATCCAAACATTGAAAAGATATGACAACATCGAATCCAGGGGATATGTTAGCCCCTAGATTCAAGATGTTATTGAAAAATAATATAAGGAAAAAGGAACACACATGCATGAGGTGAAATCTAGCATGAAAAACACAAAGCATACAATATGATGACACACAACATAACATAAGGTAAACATAAATACAAAATTAAAATATCATGCAAACATAATGTAAACATGCAAAGGGAGCTATGATAATCATAGAATAGAAAACTCCTTAGAAATATTACTAGGATCCATACCTAAGGCATTCATGAACCATAGGCTAATAAAGTCTGATACTTGCTAGTTGACCCATGAACCAAAGCATCATGGGATAGTGAATTTTGATATTCACTAGTTGAGCATTAATAAGAAACAACACAACCTAGTGATGATCAATATTCATGAGGTGTCTTTCTATGTCAACCATACCAAGGATTATAATCCCAATAATTCTAATAAGGTGTTACAAAAAGGATCAATATGCCAAAATCATACATCACCAAGTTCAATGCATGTGAAAAAAGTGAAGCACATAATGGAATGCATGCCCCAATGTAAATTTAGTTGCTAATACCAATTGTTAGCAATTTCCTTTAAGGTAGAGTAAAGTAGTATATACAACATGAAATGCCATATATTTTATTAGAAATCCCTATGCTAATGTTTCCAATAAATCTAACTCATGAAATGTGGTTTCCCACATGACAAAGTAACATAACAAGACACAATATATCATATAAGGGATCCACCAATCTAGGGTGAGTATAGACCATCAATAATATGTAATATGAGTAATCTTTGAATTGACATCATTCCCCAAATACTTATGGAAATACAAAAATAATAGGGTATTGACTTATTAAGATAGCATATACAAGCTTTCTAGTCAACATGAAAGAGGCCCAAATGTCTCAATTTCTTGCATCATTCCCAAAAGAAAAGAAAAGAAAACAATGTTCACAACATACATAAGAATGAAGATACAAATAGATGATTGTTGTACAACATATTCATTTTCTTCGTATCATTGTACTAACAAGAACAATAAAGGTCATCCAAGGAAAATTAACAAAAAAAAAAAAAAAACATGCCAATAATCACTATATAGGAGATCACATCACATAGAAGAAAACACATAAAAACACACACAAGGGTACATGGTACTACAAATGCCAGTTTATCTAAATAAAATCATCAACATCACAATCTTACTCATCATAAATGGAAGGTGGATAATACACTAAAATAAATACAAGTTTCATACAAGGAGTATCACTAGGTTCGATGCATGGCAAATCACACTCATTAGGAGGATCATCATGACTAACCTTATTTAGATTCATTAATTTATAAAACATAAGAGTTAGTTCATTATGATCTTATTTTTATTCTTTTAATTTATCTTCTTCTTCACTATGTAAATGTATCACAATAGGATGCATAATATTAGACCATGATTGGGAGTAATATCGTTCATATGGTCTTCTCTCATTCTTTTCTTGTGTTAGGACATGTAATTTTCAACTTCATGGTTTAGCATGGGTAGCAAGGTGGAGTCAAGTGATGGAAAGCATTGATGGGTGGGAGGTAATTCATTGTAGTTGTATTTGGTGGAAGGATAGTCTTTAGGTAAAGTTTCATAATTTTCAATGAGTTAATGAGCTATAGCATGACATCTTCATTTATGCTCTTTTGCACTTATATTTCTTCTTGCATAGGTTTTATCTTGTGAAGGGGTAATGGAGTTGTTCCCCAACATAGTTCTACTTTCTTCCTTTTAAGGTAGAATAAGGGGACCACCATAGACCTTGGGAGACCACTATATTCTTAGGTTTAAATTTTTTTTTTTCCTTTCAGGGACACAAATTTAATTGCATGATGATCTCTTTGTCTTTTGTGGGACAATGGAGGTGGAACTATAGCATACATGTTAGGTGGTTGAGGGGGGATACCTAGGTCAAACTTAGGTTCATACATTACCTATGTGGTAGTATAAACATCCATCAAATTCCCAATAGACTAAGGAACCTCAACTTGGGATATTACTGATGGATAACTTAGTTATACACTTAGGTTTAAAATTTTGATATGATATGAAGAAAATTTCCTGATGAGGCTTAATAGGTTTAATAGGTCAAGGCCAAAAATAATCTAGTGAAAAATTTCCATGATAGACCAAACGTTTATACCCATTATGATTAATAACATGTATTTCTTCTTAAAATGGAAAGTTGATACATTTTTGGATAACTAGTGAGACCACATTCATGGAGTGTAGCCATGGATAGGGTAACTTCACATGAAACTAGTTCAACATTGGAATAATGGTAAACAAGACATCCAATTGTTTCAGTCCAACTTTGACTATGAAAGTTATTGAACCTATAGTTGGGAAAATAGAGCCATCATGATTTTTTAACCATAATTTTGAATTTTCATAGTTATATTTGTAAATTTCATGCATAAATAGGAAATTTTTGGTGATCAAATTCTCTATACACTTGGGATCAATAAGTATCTACCTTGTGGGTTTCCCATTAATTCAATGAGTGATATAGAGATGACCATTAGGTGCATTTATGGATGCATCAATATGTGTGAAAGTAATGTTAGGAAACAAAGTTATTCGGCTCTTATGAGATTGCATTTCTATCCTTTTTATAAATTTCAATAAATCATTATCATATTAATTATTATCACTATATTGCATAAATAGTCATGAACGGCTTGCCAATTGGTTTTTAAATATTTACAAGTTTTTGTTAGATGGAAAGACTAGTTTATTTCCTTTGTCATTAACACCATACAACTAGAATTGATTCGAGTTAATGAGGTCTTTCACTTAGTTCTTAAGATGCATACATCATTCTATGTCATTTCTACGTGTACATTGGTATTTAAAAGTGATTTTGCGTTAAATTTTGGTGATAAAGGCTTAGTTGTGTCAAAAGGCTTGACCATAGGGAGTTGAATTATGTTCTTATTTAATAAATACAAAATTACCACTGAATAAGATTTAAGAAATTGAGAAATTGAGAAAATTTCCTATCTCTTGTGCTTCAATGTTTTGATTAGATTAAAGCTAGAAGGGCTAGTACCCATTACAAAATAGCCATAGAGGTAAACGAGGAACTCATGAGAATAGAGAAACCAAAAAAACTAAAACATAAAATTAAACTTAAATAGTTCAACCACCAAAAAAACATAAAGCACACAAAGTCAGACCATCACAAAACCACATGACACCTACAAGTCTCCCAACAACTTGAGACTAGTGATCACATTCCATTCCTGGGATAGAAATTGGAACTTATTTTCAAAATTTAGAGGCCCCTGTTGAATGGCCTAGCTATTCACCATGGCATCACAAGCTAAGGTATATACCATTTACCCATGGCCTAGGTATTCACCATGGAATCACGAGTTAAGGTATATACCATTTACCCTTCTTGTTCTACATATGACCATCCTCTGGACCATTTGTAACCCATTTCCCCTAGCACTTCCTTAATTCATCCTAAGAAAGCTGAAGGGTGATGACAATGTTCTTCATGGTTTATTTACTATAATTGGTGATGACCCCAAGGAATTGCATGGTTTTCTCTTGGTTGTGATGGATAACATCAATCTTAGTTAGTAAATTCTTTCTTTCTTCTTCAA
Organism: Sequoia sempervirens; assembly: GCA_007258455.2. Lineage (NCBI taxonomy): Eukaryota > Viridiplantae > Streptophyta > Pinopsida > Cupressales > Cupressaceae > Sequoia > Sequoia sempervirens. The sequence continues at coordinate 200,108 of VDFB02284953.1, forward strand.
TATTAACAATGACATGCAAATCTTCCATATCCTTTTCCCACATCACCCAATTCTTGGATGACTTGGCCAAAGAGGAAATAATATCCCAATGCTCCTTGTTCTCCACCTGCCCTAGCCATAGGACTTGCTGCTCAAGAACCTTTCCCTCTAGAATTTGAATTCTTTCTTTAGCCGTTACCAACTGTCTTAAGAGCCACTTCATAATATCCCTCTCGATATTAATAGTCTCTAAGATTTCATTGATTTTAATTTCAAAGGTGGTCACCAGGGACACGAATCGACCTAGGTTTAGTTCTAGTATCCTCCAAATTGATGCACAAGTAGGTCGAATTTTGAGGGTTAGGGTTAGAAATAGGGGGTGTTGGGGACATCAAAGATATTTACATGAGTAGAAGACTACAAAGGTGAGTTGGATAGGGTGGGATTCGATGACTCATCATCATTTGAGTTGTTGGACTCCCCTAACCTAGAGGTAGAAATAGGCATGGGATTTGAGGAGTATTTATCCTAATGAAGTCTTTATTTTTATTTTTGAATGAGTTGCAATTATTTTGAGGCATGGACTAGATTGATAGATAGGAGTCTATGAGGGTGTAGCTTCATACTAACTAATAGATATATGATATTCATGAAGATTATTACACAAGTGTGTAAAATATGGATACTCCATCAACAATATCTTATCTCAAATACTAGGTTTTATGTTTTCTATAAACTCTATTTGAATGTCAAAATCAAGAAGATTATATGAGATTTCTCAGAAGCAATTTTTATTGTCCTATAAAGTTGGATATTATTTCCTTAGGTCCTTGTTTACAATGCACTAAGTATATTAACGCCACCTGGAGAGTAATGCTTGATTGAAAATTTTAGATAAGTGCACTTACAAGCTGTGTGAATTAGTTAATTGAGCTATTTGATAATGAGAAAAACCAATCTAAGGCTATTTATTTCAATGATCTATGAAATATTTTTTCTAGGAGTGCATCTTTAAAAATGAATTCACTACATGATGCAATAAAAGATGACATATGGTTGTTAGGATCTTCTTTATTATTATATTTTCAAATTGTCTAGTTCAATGTATTGCAGTATAGGTGTTTTGAGGATATACAATAACAATGGGTTACCTATGATGTATTGTGGAGGATTAACATTGTTTTAATTTTGATTTAAGGTTTTTTTTTTTGGAAGTCATGTTTTAGAAAATTTGATTTATAATGGGATCGTTTTGTGACATGTATTGAGAGTTTGTTGAATATGGTGAACTAGTATGAGTTATTGGTGGGATATTGTGTTGCATGTTTATGAGGAGTGATGAACATGGTGGTGTTATAGGTAAAATTACAAAAATCTTAGGATTACCACTAGGAATCCCTAAGTTTGAATTTAGGCCATTGCTATATTGTATTTTTGATGCTATGTCTGGAGGTATAAATGTGGGAATAGAAGGAATTATTTTGGGAGAGTAAACTTGTTCTCCTACTTGGTTTTGAGAATTCATAAATTCTTGAGAGAAACTAACTACCTTAGAAATATTATCATCTACTTTACAAAATAGACTACAAAATACTTCTATTCCTTGGGAATATTTTATTAACTTTCTAAGGTTGTCCAAAATAGGAATTGTCTCTCTAGTTAAAGGCTCATTACTTAGGTATTCCTAAAGGCCTTATAAATACTTATCTAATTGTTTTAGTCTCTCTTTAGGTACATGGGCAATAGTAGCTTCCAAATCCAAATGAATTTTAGGTTGCAAGGAATTCATACGTAATGTAGGATGAGAGATTGAATCCAAAATGGATTGGGTAGAGGAAATGCCTTGTGTGAAAGAGTTATAGGACTCAAGAGCCACATTAGTTTTTATTGCAATGAAGGAGGTAATAAGGTTAAAACTACATATCACAAGGTTATTATCCATAGGAGACTAGGTCATGAACCTCATATGAGATTCAAAATAGTTAATTAGTCCAACTATGAAAGTAAATTGCAACATAGTCACAAAAACTAAAACAATTTATCATAGTAGAAGCCCAAATAGCACAGGAAACACATAAATAGAACTATGATCCAAATTTTCAGAGTCATAACATATTAGACAAGGTCACTAGGCTCCCTAGATGTGTGGGTTGAGTTTAATAATGTAAATATTTGGATGTGTTCTATATTGTCTAAGGGTTCTAATCTATAACTATTGAGGTTTGATGATAGGTAGATTTCTAGAAATACTTAGAATTCCAATTTTGTTATGTGTAACACAATTATGCATGTAATTTTAGAACTTTGAAGAAATGATGCAATTCAAATGTAACTTTTAGGTTTTAAATTGCAATAATTCATTGGTGGTAATTTGAAAAATATTGAAGTTGATATCTTTATTTCTTTTTGAAACAACAACAGTGTAACTTTTGACTTTTTCAAATATATGCACATACCTAAATGACAACTTTAAACACTTTTAGATACATTTTTAGATGTTAGTATGAAATAAGAAATATTTTGAGATGCAACTATGAGCTAGATCTAATTTGAAATGATTGAAATTAACTCTATTTATACTTTGAATGGAAGATGCTATACCAATTTTAAAATTTTCAATGCTTTTTATAAAAAACTATGTATGCATAAATGATTAACTCATATAACCTAATATTGTACTTAAATTTTAAAATTACATTCCTTAGAATTTAAAATAAATTAAAGTACAAAAATATTTGTGCTGACCAAAATGATTCATTGGAAGAAGGGATCTAGATCCTAAATCAGACTTCTTCTAATGTGGACATTTAGGGAAGGATTCAAATGATCTCAATACCCACTTAGCTACAACATTAATGAAAGATCTAGAATGGTGGATTAGGGTTTTAATCCTTATTTTTTGGTGTTGTTGTTATGATTAATTAATTGTTGATTGATTGAATTCTATGGTGCATTGGTGTTCCTAGGTTATTTATGAAATGTAGGAAAATGTTGAGATTTCAAAAAATATAGAATAGACAGTAAAAAACTAGATTCCAAAAAGGTAGAGAGTAGATACAAAAGAACCTGGTATATAATTTTCATCTTGAAATATCTGGATAGGGGTTTTGGATGCCCTAAATTGGTTGATAGCTACTCAAAATCTAATTTTACGCTCTTGTTTAGATCCAAATTTGCAAGTCCTTCTCTTTTAAGGTCGCTGTCAGAACTTTGTCTAATCTTGATAAAATCCACTTTCCTTGATTTGACAACTTATAGGGATTGAATGCATGAATGAGAAATTAGCATTCAATATTCCTCAAATTTTCTTAAGATCTACAAACCTACACACTTGAAAGAGGGGGAAGGTTGTTCCTTATAGTGGTTTTCCCAAGTCAAACCTCGTTTTGGTATTTATACCTCCACAATAGCTATGCCAATGTAAAAAGAAGATTCTACCCTTAGTTGGGTAGAGGGTAAATGATAAACAAGTGATAGATTCACAAATTACTCCAACTCACCACTCATATTTGCATTCCTTCATGGAGTGAACTCATGTAATCATCACCTTCAAGGAGAAATTGATGCTTGATTTTAATTCCTACAAGTATTAGTACTCAAAAAATAAATAAACATGAAACATGAACAAACTTACGTAAGAACATGATGCATAGCCAACATGATGCTTGAGTAAAATAATTGCTATTGTAATTCTTTTAATTGTGCTCTTGGCTTACCTTGACTGATTTTAGGATGCTCAATTTTCTCTAATAAAATGTTAGGATTAAAATGGTGAAAATGATTTTATTTATATGCAATTCTTCTAATTTCTTGAAAATCAAATATCGATAGCCAAACAATGATTTTAACTTGTTAAATTATAAAATATTGATACTGACATATTTAAATTTTAACCAAAATGGTTGCCTTAGTCTAGACCCATCCTTGTCGATGCCTTAAACATCAGTATGAAATATTAAATATTTATTTTCAATCCCATCATTTAATTTTATGAAGATATTCGTAAAATGTACAAATTAAATACATAACTAGGTCCAAGCACATAGACAGGAGGTAAACCTAGTGTAAAATTGTCGAGGGTGATAATTTTTTATGCTACAATTATCAAATGGGTTTCAGTTTGAGATAGTTTTTGGGCTATATGTAGGTAAAATCTCACTAAGTTTTTATAGAGTAAAATTTACTTATTTTAAGAGACATCATATTTGTATACATTATAATAATCATTTAAATTTAAAGAAAGAGTATGTTTTTTTTGGTGTTAATTATATAATGATATATGTTGAAGTGCTTATTATTCTTTATAATTAATGTTTTATAGAATATTATATTCATTATAAATAAATAAATTATGTAGCTTTATTCATGATAGAAAAGACCCAACATAAATATCCCTATCACTAACACAATGATGAAGGGAGAATTTCACTTAAAAACACCTTACAAAAAAATAGAATTCAAGAACAAAAACATGCAACTTAATTATACTCTCATAAATAATCTACATACATGCAATCAAATGCAATACAACTATTTGGTCACAAGCACACTATTATTGAATTTTGGGCTGCAAATACATGTGTAGAAAATTAGACATGCAAGTTTGTGAATGGCAATAATGACCATTGAAACCCCAACCTTCATTTATGCTGAGAAACAAGAATTTCATCTATCTTCTCATTAAAAGTGAATCCCTTTTCATTTCTAACGACTTCATATGATATTTTCCACTTTCCAATGAGTTGTCACTTCTATTGTTGGCACCAAACATATTCAGTTACCCATTTTCTGGCCTTAGAAAATTCCTAAATTTTAGTCTAACTTTCAAGAGCCATAATTTTTGACTTGGGCACTCGATTGACAAATTGTCTATATTGTTAGAAATATCTCATTAAGTGCAAGGCCCCCAATACTATACCTTTGGGTATACTATGATTTTTTACCATTTTTTAGGCCTATTTAGAACCTATAGGTACCTCAAAATTGACTTTGAATATTTGTAAAGGGATATTTAAGACCAAAGCATTAATAGCTCAAAGGCATTGACAAAATTTCTTGAGGACATGTAATTTTTGGAAGGGAGGATTTTTAATTGTCCCTTTCTCCAATAAAACATGTGTAGAGTAGACTCTAAGAATGCTGCACATGCCTGTACTAGTTCTCATCTCATTATATGGTTTGGTATGTAGCATTTATAATTAAGGCCCCACAAAATATCTAGAGGTCATAGTAATAGGATCATCTACTACAAGGATATCACCATCAAAATATTGTTAGTTTAGGCTCATAATGATAAGACATAGTTGATTCTCAAAATCCCACTACATTCCTCCACAGAAGTATGTTTAGGTGTGTGGTTTGGAACATAGCACCATTGATGACACTTTCATATCATAGTCAAAACTAAATAAGGGAGGATTGGGAAATGGAAAGATGTAGCTAACAAAAGGTGATTGTGCTAGTCTCAACTAGCACCCACCGCTATGGGATTGAAGGATAAGACATTGTGAGATCATGTGAAAGTAGTGAAAAATTTTGAAGGATAAGAAATTGCAAGATCATGTTGGAATTAGTAGGGAAAGCATGTGGATGGTTATATTGGAAGGCACACTTATTCCAAAGGAATCTACATTGGCCTTAAGGCCAACCAAATGTAGCATGTTGGGAATTGAAATTATAAGCTTTGGCACAAATTGGGCTCAAGACCGACCTATTCCTAAAAGAGGAATGTTATCATATAAATGTAGGTAAACCAATTCATGTAAATGCATCAAATTCTTGTGCCATTTTTTTGTAAATTTGGGGCACTTGTGTTATACTTCCTTTTGTGGACAAAAACCTATAGGAGTTGTGTTCATTAAATGAAAACCTAGTGTTTACTAGGATCAAAGGTTGAAACCCCTTAGGTTATTGAGGGAATTATCATATAGTAATTTCATTTGAGCTTTAGATATTATATAAGAAAGTGGCACTACCAATATTTGATCTATGGAAGAAATTATATATAATTCCAAGTCATTGTCTGAATTGTAGTCAATATATTAAATACATACATTCTAGATTTATCTTCATATTTTGGAGCAATATTTTTTGTTCCTATTTTTTTAATTTGAATTCCATCTACAAATTAGTATTTATTAGAATTATATGTTAGATACATTACAAGAAAATTCCAATATTTTCTAGGTGACCCATGAATGGCATCGTAGTCTAGTGAAGTTTGATGTTCACTAGGCTATCTTGATAAGAAACAATAGAGGCTTGGGAATTTTTATATTAAAAAGGTAAGTTTTAACAAAGATAGCAAATAAAAATGCACAAGGGCCAGTGAAGTTTGATATTTGTTACGTGTGTTCTCATGTGAACTATATCAAGAATTATTATCAAATCTCTTTGTTGGAAAAATAACTTGGGTAAGGCACTATAAAATATGATTAATATGCCATGAAATAATCAATAATTTCATAGTGTGTGAACAAAGTGAAGAAAATAATGAAAAATATTCCCCCACCTTAAAGTAATTTATAACACAACTAGGAGCAATTTCCTTTAAAGTACAATAAAAATGATATTTGTAAAATTATAGGAGATTAGAGATTTCTTTCAAAAACCATTTTCCAAGTGATATGTTCCCTAAAAATTTAACCCATGACAAGGGGTTGTCCCAAAAATAAAGCCATATAATTAAAAATACAAATATAACACATCAGGGATCCACAAATATGATTTTAATATACATGAGAGATAAGGGATAATATGATCATCCTCTTAGCTAACATCATTCTCAAAAAACTTGTTAAATGATGAATACAATGGAGGAATGACACAAGAAGACAACATAAAATATTTTGGGTCAATGTGGAAGAGACCTTAATACCTCAACACCTTATATGATTCCCAAAAGGAATCAAAGATAATATATTTACAATATAATAAGGAATGGAGATACAAATAGAGGGGAGTCATGCGATATTCATTTTTTTTGTGTCCCTATTCCAATGAGAAGAAAAAAGGGACATCCAAGGAAAAAAAAAAACAAAAATACATGCCAAGAAAAAAATTATGAAGAGATCACATTACATGGAAGAAAAGGAAAAAAGACAAAGAGTATTACACTTGCAATCCAATCTATAAAAAATCATATACATCCCAGTATTTCTTATCATCAACGGAAGGTGAAAAAAAAGCTAAAGGAACTAAAACTAGCATAGTACAAGGATTAGGAGAGGGTTCAACACATGGTGGGTCACTCGCCAAAGGAGGACCATCATGGTTTCCCCAATGTATATTCATGGATTTCACAAACATGAGAGATAGTTCTTTATGATTATGTTCTTCTATTTTTCTTCTATATCACTATCCAAATATATTACAATGGGTTGCATCTTTTCGTTATCAACATGACTACAAGAGCTATCATCTACATGCATTGATTATGAATTTAGTGAGATTTTAATTCATTAATTTTGTTGGGATAGAGAAGGTTTTGCATCCTTTTCTGCTGAGGGAGGTAGAGTGGAATGATGAAATGATGAAGATGGGTGGAAGGGAGGTATCTCATTAGGATTTGGTTGTATGGATGGAGGATCAATAGGTATGTATTTATTATCTTCCAAAAGCTCATGAGATATAACATGAAATGATTTTTTACATTCCCTTGCACTCTAATTTTATCTCGCATGAGTTTCAATGTGAGGGGGAATTGATGTGTTTTCTAATATTCTTCCCTTTTATTCTTTTAAAGCAGGAATTGAATAAACTATCAAAGGTTGGGAAACCATATGTGTTTAAGTTTTTTACAAAAAAAAATCCTTAGGAAGCACAAAGGTAATCCCCAAATTCCTTATTGAATGATTGTCTTGTGGTTATTTATAGGATGGTAAAGGGGAAACCAAAACATAGATTCCAAATGGTCAAGGAAGAATACTAGGTTCATGTCAAGGTTCGTTCACTACCTATGGGGTAGGAGGAAATATAATCAAAGCCATTGTTGTCTGAGGATCATCAAGTGGAATATTACCAGGGGATAATTGGGATATTTGATTTTCTTTGAACTTTTGGTATGAAATAAAGAGATAATATTTATGTGGCTTAACATATTGAACTAGTTGAGGCCAAAATTTGTCTAGTGAAAAATTTCCAGAAAGGGCCAAAGGCTTAAATCAAGTGTGGTAAATGGTTTGTATTTTTCCTTCAAATGAAGATTTTAGAAATTTGTGAATAAATAATGGGACCACATTTATTAAGCTTAGCCATTGATGATCTAAATGCATACAACACTACTCCAATATTAGGATTATGATTAAAAAAATCTATTTTTTTAAGTCCCACTTTAATTGGGAGAGTTAATAAAACCAATCATAGGTCAGATAAAAGCATTGTGATTCTTTAATGACACTTTTAGTTGTTCATAATTATCCTTATAAATTTCATGAACATACAAATATTTTTTTTTATCAGGTTTACTAAATATATCATATCAAAGAGTATTTCCCTTGTGGGTTTATCATTAATTCTATCTGTAATGTAAAGAGGACCATTGGGTATAGATATAGAAGAATACATATTCATGAAAGTAATATTAGGGAAGATATTAGTTTGGATTTTATGAGGATAAGTATTAATCATGTTTACCACATTGGATATATTATTATCATCTCCTTCATTATCACTTTGAACAAAATTGGTTAAATGACTTGGTAGTGGTTTTGTAAATATTTTTAAGTTTTGATTAGGTAGTGATACCAATTTATTCCCATTATTTTTTTACACTATCTATTTGAATGAAAATAGAATTTATGAGGTTCTACACTTACTACTTATAACACATACATCTTTCCATATCACGTCAAGGTTTATGGTGTTATTGACAAAATATATTTTCACTAAATTTTTGAAGCAATGGTTTAGCAATACCAATAGGCCTAATTGGAGGAAGTTGAATCATGTGATTTTTAGCAACACTAATATAATTGCATGGAGAGGATCAGGAAATTGGAAAAATTGTCTATCTCTTGGCGTAAATTGGTATTATGTTATAGATACAATAACAACATGTGCTTCAATGTTATTAAAAGATTAGGGTTTTTTATCTTTATACATTTTTTATATTTTACTTAAATTATTGGTGATTTCTTTGAGGCATAGATTCAGATTGACCATTAGGATCCAATGAAGTTGTACCTTCATATTGGCTAACCGATATTTTGTAATCATGAAGAGTCATAGATAAATGTGTGAATGAGAGATATTCCATAAATAAAATATTTTTGTTAATGTTAGGTTGTAAATTTCCAATGAACACCATTTGAATGTCAACATTGATGAGAGTACATAGGATTCATAAATAAAGAGCTTCATATTATTCTATAAAACCAATCAATTTTTCCATAGGCCCTTGTTTGTGAAACATAGAAAAATTGGGTTCATCAAGGTGAATTGATCAAGTTGATAAGCCACAATGTTTTTCTCAAGGGACGTTTCATTCAATTATGAGGGAGAAAATGGCTAAATAACAATTAGAAACTTATCCTAACTATTATAGAAATAAAAAGGGAAGTTTTGAGAGCTTGAAATAATGTGTACCTTATAGAAAACTTATTTTTTTTAGGTTATAGAGGACTCATTCAACTTTAATGGTGAATGAGTCCTTGTTAGGGTTTCAAAAACCAAGTTCTGTGTTTTATTCCTCTCAATCTTCACTACTAGACCCTAGGTTTTCACTGCTTCAAGCCTCATTGAGGACTCATTTGCCTTTAGTGGTGAATATGTCCTTTTAGGGTTTCAAAAAAATGATTTTTGGGTTTTGTAGTTCAATTTTTGCACTCTCAATTCCCAGGATTTTAGCTCCCAAAAGTTTGAAACAAAATATTTAGAGCTCTTTCCATTTTCTTGCAACAAAGATGAAAACTTTACAACTTGCCAAATTTTCTCCAAATCTTGCTCTCCAACCTAAAAACCTCCAATCACACATTCAAGAAGAGAAAAACTTGTTGATTTTTATAGGATAATGGTTTACCTCAGTCAAACCCTTTTTAGCTAATTAAACAAAATGATGAAACAATGAAATAAGGACATGGAACATGAAACTTGAAATGATGATATCTTGGATGATGTCTTCGAATGTAAATTTGCAAACTAACATGTGGTGGCCATAAATAATGTAGATCTTGATCTCAAATAAGATGTGAAACAATGCTTGGAAGTGGATCTTCAATGCTAAATCAACACGCTTTAGCTCAAAAACATGCTTCATGCATTATTCCTTTGACATGATGATATGATATTGAATTGATTGAATAAAACTTCACTAATCTGCCTTTGAATGCACTTAAAAAAGTTCTTGAAGTTCTCTATAATTATGCTCTTGTAATTTTTTATGATTCTCTCTCAAAGAATTTGCTAGGTGATACTATGTGAATTAACCCCATATTTATACTAAATCTAGAGATTAACCTTGAAATTCAAATAATTCAAGTCGATATTAGATCTAGGATTGAAAATCATTAAAATCCTACCACAATTAAATTCAAAAAGGGAGTCCTATGTGAGGAGGACCCATTTTCAACTAAAGGTGAAAGGCGAATGGGTCCTAACATAAGTTTCTAGGACCTTGCTTCAGGGGGTCAAAAGAACATAAAAAATCCACCTCAAATATGCATAGAAAGGGGGGTCCTATGTGGAGAGGACCAATTTTCCACTAAAGGTGAATGGATCCTAGCACCATTTTCTAGGACGTTGATTTTTCCAAATTTAATGTTATGCAATTTTATTATTGGGTGTTGGGATAGATCCTTCAAAATGTATCATTAATAAGACTTAAATTTGAATTAAAGGGGCTAATTGAGCTCAATTAACTACACTTAACTAATGAAACCCTAGATAAGTGTGGAAGTGTAATACAACACTTTACAACACCCCAACTAAGGTACAATTTAAGTACATTTTTGTTAAAAGGGACCTAGATTCAATGTGAATGTGTACAACACATTACAACATTGAATCAAGGCATTACTAGATTAATTCAATATCACTTATTCTCAAATTAAGTGTGAAAAAGGGTTACTTTTTTCACAACACTACATTTTTCCCCCATGAAAAACTCACACTAAAATAGACATTCAAGACACTTAAGTATGTATAAAGAACAAAGGTACATAACCATACCCTATCAAAGGATGAGAAAAATAAAGAAAAACAAAGGATCAAGCAAAACCATTCCAATGTAATGTGGAACAGGGTTGTTTGTCTATAACATGTGTTGCTCACTTTAGGGTGGTGGAACCTTAGTCTATCCACTAGGTGAGTTATCCCAACATGCATGCTCACTCTGGGGTAGTGGAACCTTAGTTTATCCACTAGGTGAGTTGGGTATGTTCAAGATCATCATGGAAAAAATAGGCCCTTAAGTGGCAAAAAAATTAGAAAAATCAAAGTTAGGCAACTTGACCTAAAAATTTGCATAAGTTATCTAGATATTATTTAAAAAATATGTAAGAATACAATCTGTAGAAAATTGAATGTAGTTAATAAACTACTAGGTTTATTTAAAAAAGAAAAATCTGTTGGTGAAAATTTGAAATTTCAATGCAATAGAACTTAAATTTGGGGAAAAATAAAGTGATTAATACTGTCGACCACCTAATGACAATAAAATGATAATATTTTATAATATTTTAGATATAAGTAGAGGACTCGTAATAGAATGTGACCTATATTATTTTGTAATTGGTTTCAAGAAATAATTAATTATGAATTTTTATTACAACTTTCAAAAATATAAAAACTTCGTGTAATAGACCAGATTGCTTGGTCAAAACTTCATGAAATTCATTTTTTTAAATCTTATAGTATGCAAAGTATAGAATGTGACGCATGTTTCGGATTTAAAAAATGTGATACCATTTGAAAGCTCTAGATGTTTTTCAATCAGCCTATCAATTGAGACTTTAGTAAAGTAATTCAAATAGAAAATGAATAATAATTATTTATTAAATTAAAGTAAAGCATAATTTATATTGGTGGAAAGCTAAGAATCTCCTTTAAAAACCCTTTTTCGTTTCATCAATTTTGGGTTAAAAAAAAGTCGTCAGCCACATACCATATACCCATCATATCGCCACTTTTTGGCCCATCATGATCCTACACAAAACCAATTATCCCAATGAGATGGAAAGTGAGAGAATCATATTATCCTCTCATACCATAGTGAATTTATCCTCTTGAAAACTTCAATAAGGGACCACAATGTAATGCTTTTTGAATGCCATGTCTATAAGTTTTTGTTGAAGGGGATTTTTCTTTTCTCATGTAAAGGTATTCTTCTTAGGGAACATCATTCCTAATGTCTCCAAGAGAGGAAAAATCTAGAGTATCATATCAGAACTTATGGGATACCTCTTGTTTTGCATCATGTCACGAAGGGAGATTGTATGCTTGGAAATATCACACTTTTGGAGGACATCAAACCCAATGACGCCAACAAGAAAAGGACATGTCAACAAAGAAAAGAAAATCATTCCATGAAATATACCAAAAGATGTCATCAATGTATTCCTCCACTTTAAAGTGGTTGCTAAAACCATTGTCATGAGAAACTACTTTAACGTAGCCAATGCTTTCTCCTAAGACATGAGATTTTTCCTCAAAAAACCCTATTCCAAGTCATATGTTTTTGAAATAAAGTTGTGTCATGAATCAAGTAGGGAAGGGGTCACCCCAAAAATGAAATACTAAAGATAACTCAATACATCACATGTGATCCAACTTAAGGCATGTCAGTCACATCCCAAGCTTGATCTTATATATACATGGAAGGCGGTCAACTATCCAAAAGAGACAACAACATGTGACATATGAGGACAAAGCTAGATAACCCCTTTCCCCCACTTAGTACAGGACAAGGATGAGCTGAGATGATTGATGAGAAACATAAAAATCAGTATCACTTAGAGGAACTAGGTGCTACAACACAAGGAAGAGCACCACAATCCTTAAGATGTTGAGTTTTGTTACTCAAAGCCTTACATACATTATTAGAATGACCATGAATTTTATGATGTGCACAATGAATTCTTGTAATAAAATTTATTTTGTGTTCTTGGAGGGAGAGGTATCAAATGATCTTGGAGGAGTCTCGACAAGATACACTCTTGATCTATAGTAGATGTTCCTTTATTTTGCAAAAATGATATATCTTGCTTAGTATTAGGTTTCATACTGCAAGACTCTTTAGATTGCAAGAATTTTTTCTCTACTTTATAGGAGGGAGTAAAATTTATCAAATTTGAATCATTAGTGTTTTGTTAAATGAGGACTTATTAGCTTCTTTCATTTCTTTTGAAGGACAATAACGAAGACCATTATTTGTTTCTTGTGTGTTAGGTTCTATAGGGACACAAATACCTTGTTCTCTTGCACCATATCCTTTTCCACTATAACCAAGTTGTATCATAAGTTCATAACCTCTTCCATAAAGGTTTTGCATTTCTTTAGGATTCAATGGTTGTTCATAATCAACTTCATTAAATTTTGTTGTGTAATTTTCTTGACCATCTAAAGTAGTTGATGTGGACGTTTTCGAGTTTTGCATTGAATTTTGTGTCGACATTACCACTTTTTATTTTCCCTTTTCAAACTCTTTTTTTATGATCTTGTATTCACCCATGATTTTTTTTGTGAAATCTAAGGAACCCCAATCATCTTCTAATAGTTTTTTTACATTTTCAATATTCTTCTCTTTTGCTTCTTTGGCACGGTTTCCACTTGTGTAGTTGGTGTTAGTGTTTTCAAAGGATTTTCCTTGTTTTTCTCAAGTTGTAGAACACTGTAAGGCTCATGATCAACATCAAGTGTGTACACTTTATTGTTGTAAACATATTTCATTTTACGTTGAATGGTAGAAGGAAACCCATTCATTGCATGAATCCATGGCCTTCCTAAAAGAAGATTATATGAAAGATCATGACACATAACATGGATAGGAGTTTGCAATGTAATCTCTCCAACTTTAATAGGTAGTGTAATCACACCAAGCAGTTGTTTTCCAACATTATCAAACCCATGAATGGATAAATAATCTTGTTGAATTTGGTTTTTTCTACTTTAATCTTGTCCAAAAGATTTATGCTACACATTTTAAGGGTTGAACCATTGTCAATAAGAGTTCTCTTTATCCCAATTTGATTATGGTGAGCTATTAGCATGAAAGCTTCATTCTATTTTTTCTATTAGACAACAAAGGTAACTCATCTTGGTGGAAAGTAATGTCCAAGCTTCCTAAAGTTATAGCTTGAATTTGTGCTGCCAAATCATTTAAACTAGTATTAGGAGGAACCATAACTTGGCGCAAGGATGTTTGAAGCATACTATGATAACTAGGTGATGTTTGAAGAAGTTCCCATAGGGATATATTAGCGGGAGTATTTTTAAGTTGTTCAAAAAGATTATATTCCTTTCCATTATTCGCGGGAAAACGAGGAGCTTTAAGAAAGATAGGATTAGACAACGAGAGAGATATTTGAGTTGTCTACCTTGGTTTTTGATTATTCCTCTTGTTATATGTATGAGAAACGACATTTTGAATTGGTTGTTGTGAAACATTATCATTATCAAGTTTTCATTTAGGTGTTTCTAAGATATGAACGATTTTGTTTTGAACTTGTTCTTTTTGTGAAGGTGGATTCAAATGATAAGTTTAGGCTCAAGGGAGTACTTCAAGAGATATCTAATGTGCATAACCTCAGAAGACCTATACTTATTTTCATGATCTCTTAGTGAAGGGGAGTCTAATGTCTCTTCATCTTCTTTATCTAAGGAATTTTCAATGTTATCATTTTCTTTCACCATGATATCTTCCCTAGTAGGAGAGTTCTTAGGAGAGCTACAAAGTAGATGTTCATGAAACTCAATGTTTGGTTCTTCTAAAATGACTTCATCGCAAGTAAGCAAGTTATCAATTGTTGTATTTTTATTCTTCAAAAATGTTTTTCCTAGTAGGAGAGGTAAGGGAAGAGAGACAAAATGGACTCTCATAAATCTCACTAGTTTGATCTTTTAACACCAAATATCTTCATCACAAATAGGAGAGATATTAGGAGAAGACCAAATTTAATTGTAATGATTATCTACCATTGTATTCTCTTTCACTAAAGCATTCTTATGATTGTGAGGGAGGGAATTTTTCTTAGCGTGTTTAGAAAGGTAGGATATTAATATTGTTTGACAAAAAATGAAAAGTACTTTTATCCAATGTATGCAAGACTTAAAAAATGCAAACAAAGTGTATCCAAAAATGAAAATAACTTTTATCAAACTTGTGAAAATATTTATGAATGTAAACATTGTGCATGAAAAAGTGAAAATAACTTCTATCCATTTTATGAAAAGTTTCATAAGTGTAAACATTCTCAAATTTTCAGACTTCAAACAAGGTAATTTTATGATTACACTATGCAATAGACTGAAAATGAATTGTTGTAAATGTCATTTTGAATTTTAACAATGCACTAAATGAAGAAAATTAAGCTATATTTAATGAAACTAATGAAATAGAAAACTAGAAAACTTAAAGAAGAAAGAGACAATAGCAAACAAAAGCTTAAAACAAAGATTTCAAATTCTAGAAAAATGCAGATCAGGACCTATCAGGGACTCATTTTCCAGTAAAGGAGAATGGGTCATGGAAGGGGATTTTTATAATGTTCTTACTAATTCTAATGTGTTTTGCAATGAGTTTCAAATGCCAAAAAGTCAAGGTTAAGCCTTATCAAGGACTCATTTTCTAGTAAAGGCGAATGGATCCCAAATCAGGGTTTTAAAAAGGTGAAAACTACAATTTTTAAGTTGTTTGATGTGTTTTTGTGCCCAGTTTCAAACTATAACTATTGTGATAGAAATTTAAAGAATTTGATGACCTAATGCAAGTGAAATGAAGGGTAAATTATGACCTATATGACACCTTTTGAAATTCAATTTTGTTTTGATTTTGAAATGCAAATTTATATGATATCTATATGATATGCAAAATGACTAATTTTTTTTTTATATTTTTTATATTTAGAGAATGAAAAAAAATGCAATTCTAAACCCTAAATGAGATGCAAGTTTGAATGCAAAGTAAGAAACCATAAATGAGACCTAATTCAATGCAAAGGGATGCAAATGAATGCAATATCTAACTGAGGATGCAAGGAAAGACTCTAAAATAAAAAAGCTACAATGTTCAATAAATCAGGTTGACCAAAATGAAACATATAAAAATAGGGTTCATCAAGGTTAATTGATCAAGATGACGAGCCACAATTTTTTTATAAGGTGATGTTTCATTTAATTATGAGGGCCAAAATGATTAAATAACAGTAAAAAAATGATCCTAACTATTATAGCAATAGAAAGGGAAGTTTCGAGAGCTTGAAATAATGTGTACCTTGTAGAAAACTTGATTTTAGGTCATAGATTTGCCTTTAATGGTGAATGGGTCCCTATTAGGGTTCTAAAAACTAACTTTTGGGTTTTATTCCTCTCAATCTACACTCCCAGATCATAGGTTTTCACTACTTCAATCCTCACTAAGGACTCATTCACCTTTAGTGGCAAATGGATCCTTTTAGGGTTTTAGTAAACTAATTTCTAGGTTTTTTTCTTCAATGTATCCACTCTCAGTTCTGGGGTTTTCATCTCTCAAAAGTCTGATTTTTTTTTTGTAGAGCTCTTTCTATGTTGTGCAACAAAGATGACAACTTTACAACTTGAAATTTTTTCTCCAAATCTTTCTCTCCAACATAACAACCTACAATCACACATTCAAGAAGAAAAAAAAATGTTGATTGTTAGAGGATAGGGGTTTGCCTCATTCAAACCCCTTTTAGGTAATTAAACCAAATGATGAAACAATGAAATATGGACATGAAACATGAAACTTGGAATGATGATACCTTGGATGATGTCTTGGAATGTAGATCTACAAAAGAACATGTTGTGGCCATGAAGAATATTGATCTTTATCTCAAATAAGATGTGAAAGAATGCTTGCAAGTGGATCTTCAATGCTACATCAACACATTTTAGCTCAACAACATGCTTCATGCATTATGCCTTTGACATGATCATATGAGCTTGAATTTCTACAATAAAACTTTACTAATCTACCTTTGGATGCCTTTGAAAATGCTCATGAAGTGCTCTATAATTTACTTGTAAAGTATTATGATGCTCTGTCAAAGTTTCTAGGTGAAACTATGTTAATTAACCCCATATTTATTCTAAATCTAGAGATTAACCCTAAAATTCAAATTATTCAAGTGAACATCAGATCTAGGATTAAAAATCATTAAAACCACACCACAATTAAATTCAAAAATTGGGGTCCTCTGTGAGGAGGACCTATTCGCCACTAAAGGAAAATGGGTCCTAGCACAAGTTTCTAGGACCTTGCTTTGGGGGGTAGAAAGAGCATAAAAAACCCACCTCAAATATGCATAGAAATGGGGGTCATTTTGGAGAAGACCCATTCACCACTAAATGAAAATGGGTCCTAGCACCATTTTCTAGGACCTTGATTTTTCCAAACTTAATGTTATGCAATTTATTTATTGGGTGTTAGGATAGATCCTTCAGAAGGTGTTATTAATAAGGATTAAATTTTAATTAAAGGGGCTAATTGAGTGCCATTAACCACAATTAATTAATAAAACCCTAGATAAATGAGAAAGTGTAATATAAGACTCTACAATGTTCACCCCAAATAAGGTACAATTTAAGTACATTTTAGTTAAAAGGGCCCTAGATTCAATGTGAATCTGTACAACACATTACAACATTGAATCAAGGCATGATTAGGTTAATTCAATATCACTTATTCCCAAATTAAGTGTGAAAAGGGTTTAATTTTTTCTACAATATAGTTTTCAATAGACTAAATATGTTAATGGAACTTGAGGTCCTATGTTTTCTTGAAAGTATTGAAATAACTCATTATTAAGTTTTATAAATGAAGTAATTGAGTTTTATGGTAATAGTAAATCATTCCAAATCTATTTATTTTAATGATATAGGAAAGATTTTAGCTAGGAGATCATCTTGAAAGATGAAATCACTACATGAGGTGATAGAGGTAGAAACATGGTTGTTGGGATCTCATTTTCTAGTATACTTCTCAAAGCGATATACATAATTTTTTTGGTATGGGTTATTTTAGGATGGTAAATTACAATGGACTATATAGAGATATGTGGGTAGGTTAGCATTGTTTTGATTTTGGTTCATGTTTTCATTATGTTGTTGTAAGGATGACATGTTTTGTAAAAGTTTCTTTATTATAGGGTCATTTTGTGACATATTCTAGGAAAGTGTGGAATGTGTAGAGTTATTGCTAACTATTGGATGGTGATTATTTTAAATTTTAATGAGTGGTGTGGTGAATTTAAGTATGGTTAAGGAAAGGAAAAAGGTATAAGGATTCCCACAAGAAAATCCTAAGCTAAAGTTAAGACCATTTCTATACTGTATGGTCAATGCTATGACTACATGGGTGAAGGTATGAATATAAGGTAAGGTTGTTGGAGACGAGAATTTTCTTCCCATTTTATTTTTAGATTTAGTGAGAGATTAGGTGTAACTAGATTCTATAGGAATTTGCATGCATATATAAAATATGAGCTAGGCTATGTAATACTTCTATTCCTTGTGAATTATTGATTATCTTCCTGAGGTTATCCACTAATTGAAAAATTTCTCTAGAAAAATATTTGGTGTTTAAATATAGTTGATGTCTTTCTAAGTCTTTTATCAAATTTTTATGTTATCCTTAGGGACTAGGAAAATAACCTCCAAGTCCACATGAATGTTAGGTGACAAAGAATACATAGGTAACGTAGGATTAGGAAGATAATCAAAGATAGATTGTGTAGAGGTAACTCCTTGAGTGAAAAAATTATAAGATGCAAGCTCTACATTAGATGTGATGACAACATGAGAACTCCATAAGTCAATAACTATGTTCATAGGAGTACATTGGATATGGGACACCAGATCGTAAAGTTCACAAATTTATTACAAGATTTAGGATGCTTAATTCATCATATAAAAACAGAAAAACATATGATGGTGATAGAAATTGGAACAAATTTTAGAAAAAAAATGGTCTGCATAGAGGTCATGGAGATAGAACTATGACTAAAATTTGGAAAAAAATGAGTTGGAAAAGGCGGTGGAGTTGTAGACCATAGGTGCAAAATTTTAACAATTTAAAAGTCTAGAAATTGACTACATTGTCTAAGGATGTGATTTTTCATAGGTTTGGGTCAAAAAAATAAATAACTTTCTAGAAATGCATGAAAAACTATTTTTTCTATGTGAGGCACACACATGGATAAAATTTATGTGTTTAAAGCAATGCAATATGTTCAAAAGAAAAATTATATAATTTAAATGTGGTGAATAACTAAATTTATCATGCAAATGTTGAAAGATAACACTTTTTGAGATTTTGAAATGAAAAACAATATGAAAATCTACACTTTTTAATATTTTTACTAACATGGGTATGTGCAGGATCATGATGCACCAAAAAGTGGCGATATGATGGGTATGTGTAGGGTATGTTGCTGACAACTTTTTTTTACCCAAAATTGATGGAACAAAAAGGGTTTTTAAAGGAGATTCTCAGCTTTCCACCAATATAAATTATGTTTTAATTTGAATTTAATAAATAATGATTATTCATTTTCTATTTGAATTATAGCTAAAGTCTTGATTGATAGGCTGATTAAAAAACATCTATAACTTTCAAACGGTATCACATTTTTTGAATCTAAAACATGTGTCACATTTTATGCTTCGCATACAATAGGATTAAAAAAAAAGAAAATTGAATTTCATTTCAAGTTTTGACCAAGTCAAAGTGGTTAGACATACAAGTTTTATATTTTTTAAAAGTTGTAATAAAAAATTCATAATTAATTATTTACTTGGAAAAAGATACAAAAAAATATGCATCACATCGTGACATGAGTCCTCTACTTATATCTAAAATCTTATAAAAAAAATTATCATTTTATTGTTGTTAGGGTGTTCAGATAGACACCTACTTATTTTTTCCCTAAAATTTAAGTACTACTACATTGAAATTTCAAATTTTCACCAAATAGATTTTATTTTTTTAAATACGCCTAGTAGTTTAGAAACTACATTCAATTTTCTACAAATTCTATTCTTACATATTTATGAAATAATATAGATAACTTATTCAATTTTTTATGTCAAGTTTCGTAACTCTATTTTTTCTAAATTTTTTGCCACTTAAGGGCCTATTTTTTCCATGATCATCCTGCACATACCCACATGTACATGCATTTTGGTAAATGAAAACAACATATGATTACACTCATATTTCAAAATGAAATATATATGATTTTAGAAAATTTTGTAAATGTAAAAAGCATCGAGTTCACAAAAATGTTATGTAGGAAAAGGGATTTGGGTTAGTGTAGGATCATGGGAGTCCAGACTAGGCCATTAAGTGGCAATAAAATTTAGAAAAACAAAGTTAGGAAACTTGACATAAAAGTTAGAATAAGTTATTAACATAATTTTGAAAAGTATGTAAGAACATAATTTTTACCAAATTGAATGTAGTTTCTAAGAGACTTCATTTTTTGGAAAAAAGTAAATCTATTTGGTGAAAATTTGAAATTTCATTGTAGTACAAAATTTTCAAGAAATAATGAAAAGCAGGTGTATGTTTGACGAACCTAAGTACAATTTTTTTTTTGAAACTTCCAATATAAGTAGAAGACACATGCCTAGATGTGCCACATCTTTTTTTGTAATTTTTTCACAAGTAAATAATTAGTTATGATTTTTTTATAAAAAATTTTTAAATTATTAAAACTTGTTTGTCTAATCACCATAACTTGGTAAAAAATTAATGAAATTCAATTTTTCATTTTTTTAGCCTATAGTATGAAAAGCATAGAATGTGCCACAATTTCCAAATTTAAAAATGTGATTTTTTTAAGAATTATAGATATTTTTCAATCAGTTCATCAATTAGGACTTTAGTCTAAATTTACGTAGAACATCAATAATAATTATCTATTGAAACAACTAAAAATGGCATGATATGCTTTCATATGGTTTAGGAAATAGTGAAAACCCACTTTCCAATTATCTCATCAAGGATAATCGTAAAGATATCAATGCAAAATAGAAAGAGATATTGCAATAGAGTTGTCACAGGGGTTGATTGTAAACTACTGAGGGGTTCACCACCAAGTTAGGACTTGGAAAAATGAATGCAATGCAGGATATAATGCTTAACGCTAATATGATGCAATCTTTCACTAAATGACCTATAAATACATGTAAAACAAAATAGAAAGTTGCAAGATGAAATGTGTGCACCCAAAAATATGAAGATGACTGGATGGAGCTCTGAAATGTTAAAAATAGTGACTTTAATGCTAACTAGGACTCATACATTTGGCAGGGTGAATTAGTACTAGATTTGGGTTTGTGTGCAAAAATTGGAATATGGAAAATGTGTGTTTGAAACTGCAAATACCTAAAAATTGACCTAAACTGGGACTCATATGATAGAACTGTCATATTAGTCTAGTTAGGGATTTCTAAAAATTCAAAGTCTAAATCTAGTCTTCAATGTCTAATTTACACTTCCCAATTCATTTCAAGATCTGAAACCCTGATTTACATTCTGTAGAAGTCCTCTAAGTATCTCCAATACAAGGTGAGAACTTTGACAACTTTGAACACTTTGTCAACTTTCTCCAAACTTGCTCTTCAATGTATTTTCAATCTAAACCTACAAATCACACACTAAAGAGAGAGAATTATTATTTTTTTGGTGGAAAGGGGTTTTCTTTTGGAAAACCCCATTTTGGTAATCAAACCTTGAAATGAAATGAAATAGGAAGGGATAATGATGAATGAAAAAAATATGATGTTACAACTGACCAAATCCTAGCAATAAAGAGGTTGTAGACATGTATAAAGTGGCTCCAATGGATGTAGATATTGACTCTTGCTTGAATAATATATCTTGAATGAAATGCTAGATTGAATCATAAAATCCTACATCACAATTGTTATCTCAAAAAACTTCAAGATGCATGAAGACTTTGACATGATGCTTGATACTTGAATAATGCTCTAAAATGTTTGATAATCTAGTCTTGAGGACTCTTAAATGTTCTTGTAAACACTTGAATACTCTTTTGAACTCAACTTTTCTATAAGGATTCTCATTCAACTTGCTAGGTGATCTCTTGAATGCTTGGGTGAAAATGAGTGAAAGAACCTTGTATTTATACTTAATTATGCAAAAATACCTGAAATTACAACACTAAAAGTCAACATCAGATCTAGGAGGATAAAATACCACCAAGAATTTGAATTAATTTTTATTTTGTTCCACATGGGACTCATATGCCCAAAGTGGTGTATGAGTCCCATTTGCCATAATTTATGGGACCAATTTCAAAAAATGCTTAGAAAGCTATAAAATTAGGATCGAGACCCAAAACCCTAGGTGATATTCATATTCCCAAGGTTGTGTATGAGTCCCACATCACCAAATATAGACCACACAACCTAAAAACACCTTAATTATGATTGGATATTGAGTTGTGTTAGGATTATCCTCGAAAAGATGCATTAAATGAGGCTTGTGGATGCAAAATAAGGCCAATTAAAGCATAAAGAAGCCCAATTATTTATGAAAACTATAGTAAAGTGTGAAAGTGTTTTACAACACTTTAAAACACTCTAAATAAGGTGTGATTAAGGTACATTTTGGTTAAAAAGAGGTTTATTAGGTTTGGTTAATTAATTAAAGATTAGAAAAGTGTGAAAGTGTGTTACAACACTTCACAACACTTTAGCAAGGTACCATTTCACTTTATTTGTTGATAAGGGCCCAAGACCTAATTTGAATGTGTCAAACACATTACAACACTAAATCAAGGAAACATTAAGCTCAGTTTTACAAGGATGGCCCAAAAAAGCAAGGAAAAGTAAAGGGGATACTTTTTTTGTTGCCACATTTAGCGCTCACTTTAGTGAGAGGATTAACTTGTTTCAAACTCACACTAAAGTAGGAAAACATACATCAAGAGGGGTCCAAGTTTGCCAATGTTAGTAAGATATGATAACAATGATCAAGATGGATGATCAAGCCCCCAGGACTAAGATCCTGTGGAAAACTAACATAGGCACAAAAGGACACATGTGATAATGATATAAAGAGAAATAACAATGCACAAACATACACCACCAAAGACAAAATAGAAAATAATAATAAAGGAAAAATAGGGGTGGTTCAAGCTTTGCTTGTTTGTCTAAAAAATGCATGCTCACTCTTAGGAAATGAAACTCTAGGTTGTTTACTGGGTGATTAACCCAAGAAGGTGAGACACATACACACATGGCTGGTATGCACTCACACACACATGCAAGTGGCTATAGGAAATGCATGCCTCAGTCGAGCTTCCCATCAAACCATGTACCAAAGTTATACCTCCTAATAAATTTAATAAGGCACCACACAAAAATAAAATTTGAGCTTCATGAGGCAAGAAAAGCTTTCTATGCTTGGAACACATGAACAAACAAGATGGCTCCACAAGAATGCAAAGTGTGTTATGCAAAGTAGCCATATAACTGAAAATGAAAATTCAGCAATAAGGAACATTCAAAGGATCCTTGCTTAGTTCATACAAGGTTTTAACTTAGGGGACATTGTGCCTAATGTCTACAAGAGAGGACCAATCAAAGAATAGAAGATTCACAAATTAGGGGATACAGTGTGTTGCACCAAGCCACTAAGAGGAAAGTAATACACTAAGATAGATCACACTCTTGAAGGACATCATACCCAATGTCATCCACAAAGTGAAAGACTAAACCATGAACCATGAAAAAGAAAAATTCCAAAGAATAATGCCAATGTATTCCCCCACTTTAAAGAAATTACTAAATACCATACTATGAGAAATTACATTAAAGTAGCAAATGATAAATTCTAACAATAAAGAAGGCATGATTGCTAACTTGGAAAGCCCTATGCCAAGTCATATGTTTCTAAATAAAGCTATTTCATGCAAAAATAAAAGGACAAGAGAAGGGTTGCGCCAAAAATGAAAATCCAAACACATAAGGGATCTATGCATTTCGGGTCAGTATGTTCTTGCGACAATGTTTTTAGAGAGCTCAAAACTATCATCATTCTCCAAATACTCATAGAACTTGAAGAATGAGACAAAAAGATTGAAAACAAAGGAAAATCCTTTGGGGTCAGCATGCAAGAGACATGAATTTCTTGATTCCTTGCGTCATCCCCAAAAGGAAAACACAAGACAAAGAAAAGATAAAAAGAGAAAAGTAAAAGATTTATGACATATAGAAGAATAAAGGTACAAATGGAAGAACGTCACAAAAAGAGAGAAAAAAATAAAATAGAACTTTACAGGGGATCACATTATGCACATACAATTACATAAAATAAAATGAAATAATGCAAAGAAACTAGTAAGGCACATGCGAGTCAACCTAAAGTTGGTTGTTCGCATCCCAATCATGTTCATTGTATATCGAAGGTGGATAACTAGTCAAAGGGAGAATAAAAAGTTCTAAGCTAGGGCCACCATTAGGTTCAACATTCTTCTTAGGAGAATTTTCACTTAAGCTCATAGAATAGGAAAACAATGTATTTAATTCATTATGCACTTTGTCATCAATTTTAGTAATCTCCTCCTCATCATCTAAATTAATCATGACAAGAGGTCAAATGATAATGCCTAAAGAAGGGTTCATCTCTTGTTGCATTATATGATCATTCTATTTCAGGGTGGGGGTAGACTCATCATGCATTGCTTTAGTCAAGTTTGGATCTTGATTTTCTTTGTTTATTTCTTCATGTAACCTACGAGCAAGGGAACAATGTCTACACCTACACTCTCTAGCACCTCTATTTCTTTTAGTTTTTTTTTCAAGTTGTGTTTGTGTAGGAGTGGGTTGATCAACCATAGGTTTCTTTTCTTCCCCAAGGGGATGAATGGAAGGAACCACTATAGGTAATTCAACCACTTTCTCTTTGGCTTTGTAAAAAAAATTTATTCTAAGAGGTGTGACGGGATTTTTTTTTTTGTCTCTTGGTCTTTTCTAGGAAGTAGGTGATAGTTTTGTCTTAGGTTGGTCTTGGTTATTTGGATATTCTTTAGGTTCAATCATGGTTTCATCAAGGATGGTAGGATCAGTTGTAGGTTGAGGCATGTTTCGAAGGGATAATTCTACTATTTTCTTTTCCTTGAAATTTTGATAGGATTTGAAATGGAAGTTTTCTCATGGTTTGATAGGTTCTATAGGCTCAGGCCAAAATAAATATAATGAAAAGTTTCCATAGGAAGACAAATGGTTGAAGCCACTATGATGCACAGTGAAAATTTCATGGTCAAAGGGAAACTTTAAACATTTATGTACTACTGAAGGGACTACATTCAATGAGTGAAGCCATGGATAGCCTAGCTTCACATAAAATTGGTCTGACTACAGGATGATGAAGAATGATATATCTAATGTTTTCTATCCTATTTGTAAAGGAAGAGTGATCGATCCCATCATAGGGCAAGTGAAACCATTATGCATCTTAATCCTTGCTTTTAGTTTATCATATATATCTTGATAGAGCTCATGCAAAAGTAAAAATTCCTTGATGATCACATTCTCTCCATAGATGGGATCTATTAATATCCCATTAGTGCACTTGTCATAGATTTGGTCGGCTATGTAAAGGGGACCATCGGGTGCATGTTTATGTATATTTTTAGAGGAGAAAGCAATCTCGAGTGGATTTTTAGTTCTTCCCTTATGAGGAATGATGTCTATCACTCACACCATATCATCCATATGATCATTATCTATAGGATCATGTTGAATAGTATCATTGTTATCATCATTCTTATCAACATTCATCACATCATTATTTGTAGTTCCACTAGCTTTGACAAATAAAATTTTATGATTGGGCATAGGGTTGGTAAAAATTTGCAAGTTTTGGTTAGGGGGGCAATAGACTTATTTCCTTGATGACTAACACCTCCAATGGAAAGAAGACTAGAATTAATGAGGTTTTGCACAAGATGTTTAAGATGCTTGCAATGTTCCATATCGTGTCCCTTTTTTGGTGATAATGGCAGTAATAATTTGGTCTATAGTTTGCGGGAAATGGTTTATTAGGATTTCAATTTGTAATGGAGGGCAAGGTAATCATCTTCTATTCTAAGATTTGTGACATTGTGTTGTGAAGGGTATCGGGTAAGGGAGTGAATTTCCTTTTTGGGTCCCCATAGCTAAAGGGTATCATGGCTTTAATAGGAGTTACTTGGTTATTAGCATTCTGAGTTGTTTGTTGAGGGGGATTTAATTGAAGGAAACCTTTATTCTATTTTCTAAAAGGTTGAGAATTGTTTTGGTTTGCTTGCTCAAACTTCTCAACACGGCTAGAGGTGGATTTTGCATCATGACTACTAACCAAGTTTTGATAATCATAGAAGGCAACACATAAGTCCATGAAGGAGGGAAATTTCATCATAATATGTTTGTCTTGTATCTTGCTTTGAAAATTATCTATGAAAATCTTTTGAAGGTGAGGATCAGGAACCTTGACATCAATTTGGGAATAAATTAATTGATATCATGAGATAAAATCTGTAATCTTTTCTTCTTTTTGCTTGCATCTCATCAAATCAGCCAAGGTCATTTTAGGAGTCATATGCACTTGGAAACTATTGAAAAATACCTCAAAAATTTCATTGAATGAATGAATTTATTTGTTCAGTAACAAAGAAAACTATTCTAAGGCAGTATCGTTCAAGCTTGACCTAGGGAAGAGCTTAGCCAAGAGTTTATCATCAAGGAAAAATTCATAACATAAGGTGGCATAAGAATTAACATGGTTAGAAGGATCTCTCTTTCCTCCATATTTCTTGAATCTAGGCACCTCTACACCTTGTGGCATTGTTGTTCACAATATCTCTGAGGATAATGGGATGATTTTGACATAATATGTAGGTGGGCCATCTTGATTTTGGTTGATAGTGGAAATTTGTTTTTGAAGGGATGAAATGGTTTGGAAGAGTTTATTTATAAGACAGTCATTTCTTGTGTTATGAGATGGAGTTCGAAATGGTGGAGGCGTGTATTTTTTTGAAGGACAAGTGAATGGAATTCTTATAGGTGGTAAAGTGGTAGGAGATATGACATGTGATGCCACAAAGGTACTAGGGATGCTAGAAGAAATACCCCAAGAAGGAATCACATTACTGGTTGGTCGCATTGTTGTTGTGACTTGCAGGTTAGTATAGGTAGGAATAGAGGAAATTGTTGTGGGAGGAGGAATTTGAATTCCTCCTTGGCTTGTGACATTGTCCGTAGGTAAAGGACAACTGGTGTTTGAGGAGAAAGTGCTTTCCACAAATTTGAACTATGTTTTTCACAAGGTCAAGTCCATCTTCACTTTCAAGCATGCTAATGTTATCAATGGTAGGGATGGTGGTAATTGAAATGTTCTTAGTACTTATTTGATTTTGTGTGTTTTCTAGGTCTTCATGAATTTGGATTATGTTTTCTTGAAAAACACTAGTTTCAACATGTGTCATACGACTTGAAGGCACATAATTGTTAAGGGTATGATCCATACCTAAGTGTACTAGTGTCAATACTAGGAGTGAAAGAGCTAGAAAACTAAAGATCCATGATGATTGTGCTATCATGAGATGACATGACTCTCAAACTTTAACTCTCACTATAGTATTAGCAATAGGACATCAAGTACTCATGCAAGGGATACTAAAGGCTAGATAAATGAAAATGAAATATAAGCTAAGAATAATGAAATGAATATACAAAAAACTCTATAAACCAAAACAAAAAGGGATCAACAAAAACAAGAGCACATAAACAGATTTTTAAATTCTAGAAAAAGCAGTGTAGAATATGCACTGGGATTGATTCGCCCAAAGGGGCGTATGAGATGCAATGGGGTTTTTTCTTAATTTTTTTTAGAAATGTTCAATTGATTTTTATGCTTTTTAAGTTTCATGATCTATAACCTAAGTGTAAATGTAGGTTTCAAATGATTTTCAATGATTTGAGATGCAAAAATGCAAGATATATGCACTTTCACTAACGCAAAATTTGGAAACCCTAAAATGCCAATTAACTAATAAAACCCCTAATAAAATGTTAATGCAAGCAAGATCTAGGATGATAATGCACTCCAAATAAGAATTATGATGTATTAAATGTTGGTTCATCAAAATGTAAATGAAAATGGCATGATATTCTTTTGTATGGTTTAGGACATAGAGCAAATCCACTTTCCAATTATCTCATTCAAGG
>VDFB02284953.1:228599-296253 GCA_007258455.2 Sequoia sempervirens
AGATTTGTGAGAAAAGCGCTTGGTATCATGCTATAAAATTAGTAATCTTTTCATTATCACCTTTTTGTACTAGACAAGATCCAAAAAGGTCATCTTTGGTCCAATGTTATCATGAAATTATTAGAGAAACTGATTCACCAATTGATCAAATGAGAAAATGGAATTGTAAGGCAAGGAACATTACCATTCAGGTGTTGTATCCTTGAGAGATTAAGGATATAGCTTTTCCATCAATGCATCATAATGGAAGAAATTTATACATAGGGTGTTAAAGGTAGACACCTGTTTGTGGGTAACCTTTTCTGCCATATTTCTCAAATTTAGGAATCTCCATTCCTTGAGGGAAGGGAGTGTTTAAGATTGCTATTGATGACGGGCTATGCCAGAAAAAGGGTTGAAAGATAGGTTGGGAAGAGGCCTGTGAAAGACTCGACAGCTAGCTTTGCATCTTACCCATATTCTGGAGAAGAGTGTTCAAAATAGGGTTGTTAGAAGACATAGGGCCAAAGGGGCCTCGTCGAGAACCACCACTGGAGCCACCTTTGGAACTACCATTGTGGCCACTGCTAGATCCACTACCGAAGCCACCTCCACTAGTAGGGCCTCCACTGGAGCCACCTCCACTTCTGAAGCCACCACCATGACCTCCACTGCTGAAGCAACCACCACTTCCAAAGCCTCCACTGCTCATACCACCATAACCTCCACTATTAGAGGTAATAGGATGGGTGAAGTTGAAGCCTAAAGGGAACCTATTCACTTTGATAGTCTCAGAGATAGAGGGGATGTTGATCAAGGGGACATCGCCCATGTACATACACATAGGAGGCATTGACATTCCTAGCTATCCTTCATGATCTTTGAAAGTGGCCCCTTCCACAATGTTAGGATTGTTCAAGGGAGCACATGCTTCAGTCAAAATAGAGAAACTAGCCAGGATTTCTATGCATGTTTGGTATTTTTCCACCATATACTTTAATTCACTGATAACCCGAGTGGCCCTAGCCAACTTCCTATTTCTTTCTAAGTGGTTTTCCAAGTCACCCAACCCTTTGCTAAGGATTGAGACATATTCTGAAGGAATATGAATAGCCTCATGCTCATCTATGGATGATATTGTGGGAGATGTAGGAGGAGTGGGGACATGGTCAGTCTCATTAGAAAATCCTACCTTGCCCCTTGACAACTACTCCTGTGTGGTGAGACCAATGAGGATTGCAACAAAAAGTCTTGTAGACAAACTTGTAGTGACCTTCATCCTTTCGATTGGAAGGTGTCATATACTTATCATAACAATACACCTAGAGGTTGTGGACTATGTTGTGATGCACATAAATATTCACAACACTAAGGAGCACAACAATCACAAGGTAGAAGGGGAAAATCCTCAACACCAATGAATGAACAGACGTTGGTTAACATCGGGTTCACCAAAAATGTAAGAGAGGGGGACCGACCATGTCGAGGCCCCAAGTCATGGAGAGCCAAGAGTGGAAGGCTACCCTAACTTACATCACTCTAAAGGGTTGTTTGAAATGAGGGACCACAATGATGAGGACTATAATGCCCTTCAATCACTCTACAAATCCAAAATTAGTATTGGGGCTAGGCAAGCCAATTTTTGGGTTCAACATGGTACCTCATGTAGCTCTTTTCCCAAGGATGGAATCATGGTTCTAGGATGACAACATGACACACTAGTGTCTCTCAGGTGTACTGGTGTCCGTATGACCAGAGGACCAAAAAGATAGTACAAACTACCAGAAAATAAGTTGACAACCTAGCTAATCACTTCTAAAGGAACAAAATAAAACTATGAAGTAGGAAAGATACAAAAAAATATGATATAGTAAATATATCAAGGCTAAGGTGACAAAGATAATCTCATAAATATGCTCGTTCACTAGCTAGCTCCAAAAAGCACATCCACCTACACACAAGAAAAATTATTGGGTGTTGTAGGGGTCTGCCTTAGTTAGACCCCCGCTTTGGAATTTCCACCTCCACAGAGAGCCAAGATAGAAACAATAGAGAAATGTATGATAAAGAAATAGAGGAGAAAAAGCGAGTAACACTACAAAATAATATTAAGCTACCCAACCAAATCATCAAGGAGAGGAGTGAAAATGTTACCACCTCCACCAAGAGCTCACTAGCTAATGGAGAATAAAAAAGGACTTGAACAATCACCACAACCTCAACTGTGACGAAGGGAGGTGTTGCAAAACCTCAAGCCCCTACTGCAATGGATTTTTCCACAATTTCTCTATGGAGTTGATGGAGTGTTGTTGTTGTTGCTATGAAGTGCAAAAGTGTTCCTTAAAGTGGTGGAAGTGAAGAAATTGCTTGAAAATGCTAAAAGAGAGTGTGTAGAAGATGAAATGAATGAAGTAAGAGTGTTTTTAAAGTTGGGATGAGAGAATCTACCATTTTCAGGGTTGGTTGTTCTAAGAGAGACATTACAAACTTACCCCAATGGGAAGTGTAACACCTCTATCAGCTTTAGATGTAGGAATCTGTCAGGGATGTAAGTGCACC
Organism: Sequoia sempervirens; assembly: GCA_007258455.2. NCBI lineage: Eukaryota > Viridiplantae > Streptophyta > Pinopsida > Cupressales > Cupressaceae > Sequoia > Sequoia sempervirens. Next base: position 231,138 of record VDFB02284953.1, read on the forward strand.
ACAAAGACGTCTACACACCATGCAGGCATCCATGACACATATTATTTTATCAACACAAAGGATAGATGCCTAGGAACGAAGGAAGTGGGATGATGTGGAATTTCACCTTCAAATTTGGTTTTCTAAGGTGAGGAAGTGTAAAATGGGAATTTGCGTAAGGGGTGAAAATTCACACATATACAATAGTATAAACAATCCCATTGTCCCTCCTAGAGTCAAATTTTTTTATAAAGCTAAAGAGAAAGTGGTTGCAAAACCCATTGTTGTTTCTTCTATTCCTCCCAAGGAAGAGAAGGAAATTATGACTAAGAAAATCACTCTTACACAAACAAAAAATGAAAATATATTGAAAGGGAATCAAAGTGCTAGAGAGCATAGGAATAAGTGACATGCTATTTCTCATAGATTGCAAACTCAAGAAGACAAGAAAAACATAGAAAATTAGAATCCAAACTTACCTAAAGTAAAGCATGATATACCCTTGATATAACATAAACAAGAAAATTCCATGGACATTGTCATTCAACCTCTTGTTGTAATAAAACTAGATGATGACATTAACATTGCAAAAATTGATGAACAAGTGCATGATGAGTTAAATACAATTTTTTCTTCTTCTATGAGCTTAAATGAAAAATCTCCTAAAAGGAGTGTTGAACCCAGTGCTTCCCCTAGTTTGACACTTTCTCTTGTCTCTTTGGCTAGTTGTCTGCCATTTGTTTATACTGACCGAGATTGGGATGTGGATGACTTGCTTTAGGTTGACTTGCATGTGCCTTACTAGTATTTTTCTTTTTCATGTTTTCTTTTTGCATGAGTGTAATGTGATCCCTCGTATTGTTTGGTTTGATGCGCCTCTCTCCTTTTTTGCATTCCTCTATATGTAGCTTTCATTCTTCTATATTTCATAATCATTTAATTTTTCTTGTGTTTTCCTTTTGGTGATGACGCAAGGTGTTGAGAAATTCAGGTCTCCTACAAGATGACCAAAATTATTTTTCTCTTATCTTTTTCATTTGTCTTGTGTTTTCCTTTTGGGGATGATGTAAGGCATCGAGACATTCAGGTCTCTTCCATGTTGACCCAAAAGGATTTTTCTTTGTTTTTGCTCTCTTTGTGTCATTCTTCCAATTCTATATGTATTTTGGGAATGATGATAGTTCCATGATCTATGAAAACATTGTAGCAAAGACATACTAACCCCAAATCCATAGATCCTTTATGTATTTGTAGGGGAAACCCTTCTTTCCTATCTCATGACATGTCTTTATTTCGGAAACATATGACTTGGCATAGGGTTTTTTGATGAAATTTGTCATGTATTAGGAAAAAAATTTGAGTACTTTAAAGAAATTTCGCATAGTTATGGTGTAGCAACCACTTTAAAGTGAGGGCATACATCGATGATATTTGTTGAAAAAATTGCATGGCATGATTTTTCTTTTTTCTTTTGATGTATCCTCTTCTTGGTGGTGTCATTAAGTTTGATGTCATCCAAGAGTGTGTGATCTACCATCATGGCATGATACGAGTGAGGAATCCTGTGAGTGACGATCTAACACCTTGACTTGTCCTCTCTTGGAGAAATTAGGCACAATTCTCCCTACGAAGAATACATTTACATGAACAAAGCAAAAGTCACCTTCAACAAAATTTTACATTACAAAATAATTACATTACATGGTGCCTTGTCAAATTTTTTAGGAGGATAACTTTGGTATGATATGAGAGGCTAATATGATTCTCTCATTGACCACTTCATTGGGATAACTCACCTAGTGGACAAACTCAAGTTCCACTACCCTAGAGTGAGCAACATATGTTATGGACAAACAACCCTGTTCCACATTGTGTTGGGACAATTTTGCTTGATCCTTTTGTTTTTCTTTATTTTTGTTGTCCTTTAATATGGTATGGTTATGCATCTTTGTTATTGTTTCATACTTAAGTGTCTTCAATGTCTACTTTAGTGTGAGTATGACATGGGTTCATCCTCTCACTAAAGTCGAGGAAAAATATAGTAACGAAAAAAGTATCATTTTTCCCTTACTTGGGTCTCAGAATAATTATCATTGAATTAACTTAATGATGCCTTGGAATAGTGTTGTAATGTGTTGTACACGTTCACATCATTCTAGGGCCTTTATTTATTTAAAACATACCTTAATTCGTGCTGTGCAAAAGTGTTGTGAAGTGTTCTAACACACTTTCACACTTATCTAAGGTCTACTCAATTAATTAAGCCTAATGGGCCCCTTTTAATGAAATATAACTAATGTGTACCCTTTTTATGGTGTTTTAAAGTATTGTAAAGTGTTGTCACACACTTTCACATTGATCTTTGGTCCTTTGAATTAATTGTGGTTAATTCGAGTTAATTAGCTCCTTTTATTCAAATTTAGGCGTTAATTGTGACACCTCTCAAGGATCTATCTTGACACCCACAATTCAAATTACATAACATTTAATTTGGAAAAATCAAGGTCCTAGAAACTGGTACTAGGAGCCATTTGACCTAGGTGGAAAATGGGTCCTCTCTCTATAGGACCCCCCTTTGTCAGTTGATTCTAAATGGGTTTTTAGTGTTATTTCATGCCTCAAAGGTTAGGTCCTGGAAAACAATGCCAAGACCCATTCGCCCTAGTTGGTGAATGGGTCCTTCCTTAATGAGGACCCATTTTTTTAATTTCATTATTGCAAGAATTAATTATGTTTATCTCTAGATCTAATGTCAGCTTGAATTATTTGAATTTTGTGGTTAATCTCTTGATTTAGTATAAATAAGGGGATAATTTACATTGACTCTCCTAGCAAGTTCAAGTTATCATAAGAGTGGATTGACAAGAGCATTACAGAGCATTAAAGAGTATTTTCAAAATCATTTTAGGGAGATTATCAAGAGTTTATTGCAACAATTAAAGATCATTCCATCATGTCTAGGGTTTAATGCATTCATGCATGTCATTGAGCTCAGATTGTGAATGTAGCATTGCATATCTACTTGCAAGCATTGTTTCACATCTATTCAAGATCAAGATCTACATTCTTCATGGGCACTTCATGTTAGATTTTATATTTTCATTACAAGACAATATCCAAGGTATCTACATCATATCAATTCATGTTTCATGCTTAAATTACATCATTTCATCATTTTGTTTAATTATGTACAAGAGGTTTGACTTAGGAAAACCCATATTAACTAACAACCAACAATTTTTTCTTCCCTTGAATTGGTGTTGCAAATTTATATGCTGAAGATCAAGTGGAGAGCAAGTTGAGAGTAAAATTACAAAATTTGTCAAGTTGCAAGATTGACCTTATGGACACCAAAAAATTAATCCTTCTACTTTTTCTATCTCATTTGGGTCCTTGTAATTTTGGGTTAATTGTGCCTTGATTTAGTGTTGTAATGTGGATAACACATTCACATTAGGCCTTGGGCCCTAGTGAACTAAAAGAATTCAGGTGGTAACTTACTTAAGTGTTGTAAAGTGTTGAAACACACTTTTACACTTTTCTAGGGTCTTGTTAATATATTTCACCTAAACAACTTCCTTTTATCATTTACCAAGCCTTATTTCAAAGTGTTGTAAAGTTTTTTAACAAAAAATCATGCGTTTCTAGGCCTTTCATCAATAATTGAAGCTTTCTTATGCTTTAATTGGCCCCACTTTACACTTATAGGTCTTACTTAAGAGTATTTTTTAAAATAATCCTGATAAAGATCATTTAATACATCTAATTTTCAAAACCCACTTAAAATGCCTAAGTGGAACCCAAATTCCAATAGTGATGAATGAGTCCCTTTTGACACAAAAATCAAAATAATTTCAAATTTTTGGAGGTTTATTATTTTCTAAGATCTAAGGTCGGCTTGTGATGTGGTATTTTTGGGAAATGTTGTATAATCAAGTATAAATAAAAGGTTTTTCAACTCATTTCACCCCTCCTAATTCCCTAATCAATTCAACAAGAAATCAAGTGATCTAGTATTCAAGCACTTTGGAGCCATTACTTGCATGTCTTCAGAATTCTACTTCAAGGGTTTGGTGAGTTGTAGTATTGCATGTTGTTCAATCATCATTCTATTTTCATATTTCATTTCATTTTCAAGGGTTTAATTACCAAACTGGGGTTTGACCAAGGCAAACCCCTATTCACTAACCCTCAACAATTTTTCCCTTTCTTTGCATGTTTTTTGCAGGTCTAGTTTAAAGATTTGTCAAAGAGAAAGGTTGGAAAAGTTGTCAACAAATTGTCAAAGTCATTCAAAGTTTTCAAAGCCCTAAAAGAAGCTTGGAGAACACCTATAGGTCAAATTCTATAGTTTCATATCTGGAAACCTGTCAGGAGCAAAAGTGCAAACCGGTAGCTACAAATTCCACTTTTTATTTTCTCAAATTTGGAAATGGATTGATACACCATCAATGGCGTATGAGTCCCACTACTAGGCCCAAATGAAGGTTTTCCATTTTTGAGTACCCATTTTCCTAAAACTTGTTCTGGTAGAATCTTCCTGAAACAAGACTAAGTCACCCAACTTGGTGTATGAGTCCCATTTGGCTTCAACAATGAATTATCTAGGATTCTAGAGCTCCATTCCATCTTATTGTAGTCTCCAGGTGCACACTTTTTATTTCATCGGTTTTTGTTATAGTTTTTTTGCATTTCTTGGTCATTTTTCATATCACAACGTGCTTTCAAACATTTTAAATTTTCTTAGTTTTACATTAATAGTTAATCTTTTTTTATCAATTTCAAGACTTAAGAGCAATGCCCTTTGACATATTTCAATCTCTTTTGCATTGGAATCTCAGGGATTTGTTCTTAAGTGTAAACATTGTGAAATCAGATCCCTCTTCTTTTATTTCCCCTTTCTAGTGTGGAGAAAGGAAGTTGTGCATCCCATTGCCATTGTCCACAGACCTTCAAAGTGCAAGAATAAAGAATTGGAGCTACATAATTAAATAAGATTTTGGGAGTTGACAACTGGGAATATGAGAGTGTAGACATCAAGGGAAATAACCCAGATTTTTTTTTTAGAAACTCTAAAAGGGACCCATTCATGACTAAAGTCGAATGAGCCCTTTGGGCCCTAAAACTAGGCTTCTTGTAACAAGGTATACACCTATTTGATCTCTAAAGACTTCCCTCATAGTTTCTATAATAGTTAGGTATCATTTCTAATTTTTATCTGCATGTTTTGGCCCTCATAATTGCATGTGATTTGCATGGGAAAATTAAGTGTTTTATCATCTTTTTGATTCATTTTGATGCAAACCCTATTTCCCACAATCACTAAAATAATATGATTTCATAATAATTGTGAAATGTAGAAAAATTTGGTGCTTTCTTTCACTTCTATGGTTTTGGACCTAAAGGAGAAAGACCAATTTTTCAACCTTTCACTCAAGAACAAACCCTTGAGATTTCAATGTAAAGGATATTGAAATCTGATAAAGGGAAGGTTCTAGGGATTAAATGATATCTAATGAGGGGTTCACCACCAAGTGTAAACTTGAAAAAGAAAAGGTTGGAAAAAACAATGTGATATGCAAACAAGTACAGAATGACCTAAAAAGATGAACAAATTGTACTAAAAAGTTATGAAACCGAAAGTGTGCACCTAGAAGATGGAAGAAGGTAGAATGAGGCTCTAGATCAATGAAAAATCTGATGTTGGACTTGACTAGGACTCATACGCTAGGCTGGACGAATCATTCCAATTTTCTAGAAAATAAATAGGAGTAGGTTTCAGCTAAAAGGGTATCCAAATCTACAAAAATCATGTTCAGGCTTGTACAGTGGGACTCATTCGCCAATAGTGGCGAATTACTCCACTTCTACTTTTCTAGAAATTCTAAAGTGTATTATGTGCCACTCGGTCTGCTCTGCTCTGTTTGATTGATTTTTGGATCTAAATTTGTAGAATTCCATCTGTAGGTCTTCTCCAAGCGTCTCCTAGGTTTGATAACAACTTTGACAACTTTTAGAGACTTGACAACTTTTCACCACTTTTGCTTCTTGGAAAATTTGCAACCTAGCCCTACAAAACACACACAAGAAGAGGGAAAAATTTTGTCGGGTTAGTGAATAGGATTTTTCCTTGGTCAAACCCCTTGTTGGTAATTAAACCTTGAAATAGAATGAAATATGGAAAGATAATGATGAATGAATGAAATAAAATGTTGTAACTCACCAAACCATTGTAATAAGGTGTTGCAAAATTCATGTACATGATGGCTCTAGTGGATGTAGACTTGTAATCTTGCTTGATGTTTATAGATCTTGAATGCAATGCTTACTTGAATTATAAACCCTGCATCACAATTGTTAGCTCTAAAACAACATGATGCACACAATATTTGACATGATGAATGACACTTGAAGAATGCTCTTAAATGCTTGATAATATGCACTTGAAATGCCTTGAATGCTCTTGTGAAGTCTCTTGAATTCTAGGTGATTTGATTTCTTGATAGGATGAAATGAGAGAAAGAACCTTGTATTACAACACTACAGACTGACCTTAGATCTTGGAGAATAAAAACCCGCCAGAAATTTAAATAAAATTTGAATTTTGAGTTAAAGGGGACTCATTTTCTACCTTGTACGAATGGGTCCGACGTAAGGGGACACATTCGCCCATAATGGCTAATGAGTCCCACCTTAGGAATTTGAGGTGGATTTTCAGGATTCAAATGTTTTAAATGCCTTTTGTCGGGATTATCCTTAAAAATACACATAAATAGAGCTTGTGGATGCAAAATGGGGCCAATTAAAGCATAAGAAAGCCCAATTATTAATGACAAGCCTAGAGGAATGTGAAAGTGTGTTACAACAATTTACAACACTACTTGATAAGGGAAGAATAATGTTAATTATGATTAGAATTACTTTTGTTATGCTTAGTTAATTGATAAAATCCTAGAAAAGTGTGAAAGTGTGTTACAACACTTCACAACACTTTTGCAAGGAATCATTAAATTCCATTAGTTCACAAGGGCCTAATACGTAATGTGAATGTGTTATCCACATTAAAACACTAAATCAAGGATAAAGTAAGCCAAAATCCACAAGGAGAACCCAAACGAGTGCAAGAAAATGTCAAGGGATCTTTTTTTTGACACTACATTTAGCCCCCACTTTAGTGAGAGGATAGACTTGCTTCAAACTCACACTAAAGTAGATAAACACACACCAAGAGTGGTTCCAATGAACCTATTGTAGAAAGATGAGATAACAACAATCAAGAGGGGTGATTAAACCCTCAGAATCAAGATCCCATGGCAAACCAAATATAAGCACAAAGGAACACACATGAAAATGATATAAAGAACATCCACAAGGCCAATCATACACTGCCAAAGATGAAAAAGAGTAAAAGAAAAGAAAGAATTGGATCAAGCTTCTACTGTTTGTCCATCCTGATGTGGATCAGATCTAGGTTGTTTGTCCGAAAAAAAGTATACTAACTCTAAGGTGATGAAAATCTTGGCTTTCTACCGAGTGAGAAGTCCTAAAAGGTGAGAAACATACACTCATGGCTAGTATGCACTCACACACATGCAAGTGGCTATGGGGAAATTCATGTCTCAGATTGGGCTTCCCACTCAACCATACCAAAGTTATACCTCATGATAACTTTAATAAGGCACCACACAAAAATGACTTTTTCAGTTTCATGAGACAAGGAAAACTTTGTATGCTTGGAGCTCATGAACAAGCAAGATGGCACCACAAGCATGCAAGCTGTTTTATGCAAGGTGGCCATATAATAAAAAATAAAAAATAAAAAATGCAAATAATGTTCAAAGGAGTCATGCTTAGCTCATGCAAGGTCTTTAACTTAAGGAACATTGTGCCCAATGTCTCCAAGAGAGGACCAATCAAAGAATATAAAATTTTCAACATAGGAGATGCAATGATTCACATCAATCCACCGAGGGGAATGTAATATGCTAAAAGAGATAACAGTCCTAAAAGACACTACACCCAATGTCATCCACAAAGTGACAAACACATCGTCTGAAGTAAGAAGGATGCATTAAGAACAGAGAAAAAGGAAAATGAAAAAGAATAATTCTAATGTATGCTCCCACTTTAAAGGAATTGCTACACACCATATTGTGAGAAATTAATTTAAAGTAGAAAATGGAAAATGCAATAAAAAAAAGACATTAGAGCCAACTTGGAAAGCCCTATGCCTAAGTCATATGTTTCTGAGTGAGGTTGTGTTATGTAAAAGAAAAAGGAAAGGGAGGGGTTTCCCCCAAAATGAAAACACCAAACACATAAGGGATCTATGGATTTGGGGTTAGTATGTTCTTTGGTACAATGTTTTTATAGAGCTTGGAACTATCATCATCCCCCAAATACACATAGAACTGGAAGAATGACACAAAGAGAGCGAAAAAAAAGAAAAACCTCTTAGGTCAACATGAAAGAGAGATAGGGTTTCTCGACACCTTGTGTCATCCCCAAAAGGAAAACATAAGACAAATGACAAAGAAAAGGTGAGAGAAAAAGAAAAGCTTTTCGGTCAACATGAAGGAGACATGAATATCTCGATGCCTTGCGTCATTTGCAAAAGGAAAACACAAGAAAAAGATAAAGATGAAATGAAAAAGAAAATAAAAATAAATCCTTTTGGGTCAAGATGAAGGATAGATTAATGTATTGATGCCTAGCGCCATCCCGAAACGAAAAACATTAGAAAAAGACAAAGATGAAAAGTGAAGACAATGCACAACATAGAGAAGAATGAAGGTACAAATAGAGGAATTCCATAAAGAGAGAGAACATCAAACAAAACATCATGGGGGATCACATTACACACATGCAATCACAGAAAAGAAAAAGAGAAAAAGAAAATGCAAAAGACTAGTAAGGAAAATGTGAGTCAACCTATGAGAAATTCATTTGCCTCCCAATCTCAGTCTATATAAGCAGAAGTTGAACAACACATCTAAGGGACAAAGAAAAATGCATTACTAGGACAAGGCTATCAAATTCTTTCCCCCACCGAGCGTGACACAAGAATGAGCTGTAGGTGATGGGAAAGGTCTTGTAATACTGAGAATAGAATATTCTACAACTATTACATTACAAGGGGTGAAACTATATGAAGCTAGGCAATCACACGATGACAATCATTGCCATCAAAGTGAATATTTTTCAATATTAACTCGAATGCACTAAATTCATCGGTACTATGTCCGAGAACGCGATGATATGCACAATGTGGAACTTTTGCATCTTTAGGATATAACACCAACCTATTCATTGGTGGTAATGTTATTAGTTATTTTTTTAAAAGTATTTGTAATTTCCTTTCACTTTCAGGTGGTGGACGAGGAGATTTTAGTTTCTCTAACTTGTAAGGTCTTTTGTGTTTGCTAGATTCACCCTTTTCTTTAGTTGAATATGGAGCAGGACCCAAGGGGATCCTTTCATCCTTTTCATTGTTATTAGTCAGTGGTTGCTCTCTAGGAAGAAGGACATTCAGAATGGGAAGGGAATGAAAGATCACCGTACCATAATGTCAAAGCCTTTGATATTCTCTAGGAGGCCTTATGTTATGAGAGGGATCTTGATAGCCTAACCCCTTTGTGTTTTCTCTAAAATTTGATGAATTTCATGTTCACTTGTTGTGTCACATCCTTGTTTACTCAAGATTGTGAAGCCATTTCCATATGTTTCATCAAGGTTGATGGGAGTGTTTGTTACTTTCTTATCATAAAATGGTTGAATGTCTACTTTTCTAGAGGAGCTATATTCACCTGTTGTAGGGAACTTAGGTTCAAATTTTGTTTCAAGATGTCAATAACCAAACATCTCAAGAGGTGGTATTGTAGGAGGATTTGGTTGGTTCATGGATGGATAAAAGGATGCATTAGCTTCAAGGTTATGAAGACAATCATTTAGGAACTTATTCATGGTGTCATCATCTTCTCCAATGATGTCAACATCATGAGGAAGACATGCATTAGGAGTTGAGTGAGTATGCGTGGGTTCAAAGTCATTAGGGTCATTTCCAAAGGTACAACTTGATATATTTACTAAGGAATTTAATGACATCCAAAGCTTGTTGAAGCACATATGCATGATGTAAATTTTAGATGTTAAACTATGCAACAATGTTGTAAATGCAATTTTGATTTTAAGCAATGCACAAGATGAACAAATGTATGCTAAATGAAATGAATTAAAGGAAATAGAGAATCTAAAAACTGAAATAGAGAGATAACAATAGTAAGTAGAAACTCATAAAATGAACTGTAAATGCTAGAAAATAAAGTGAAAAATATGCAAAGGGACTGATTCACCCAAGGTGGCCAATGAGTCTAGATACTATTTTTTTTGAAATTTTTTACAAGTTTTAAATTGAATTTTATGCTTTTTATGTTTTCTGATGCAAATCTTGATACAAAAGAAAAATTTTATTGTTTTTTAATGAAATTAAGTGTAGTAATGCAAGCTAAATGAGCTTTTCACTAATGCAAAATTTTGAAACCCTAGAATGCAAATTAAACAATGCCAAACCTAATGCAATGTTAATGCAAGATAAATATAGGATGAAAATGAACTCCAAATCAAAACTATAATGCTCTATATGTAGGTTCACCAAAATGAAATGTAGAAAAATGTGGTGCTTTCTTTCGCTTCTAGGGTTTTGGACCTAAAAGGAGAAAGACTATTTTTTCAACCTTCCACTCAAGAACAAACCCTTGAGATTTAAATGCAAAATGATATTGAAATATAACAAATGGAAGGTTCTAGGGATTAAATGATATCTACTGAGAGGTTCACCACCAAGTGTAAACTTGGAAAAGAAAATTTTGGAAAACACAATGTGATATGCAAACAAGTACTAAATGACCTAAAAGGATGATCAAACTATACTGAAAAGTTATGAAACATAAAGTGTGCACTTGGAAGACTGAAGAAGGAATAATGAGGTTGTGGATCACTGAAAAATATGTTGCTGGAGTTGAATGGGACTCATACGTCAGGCTGGGAAAATTAGTCTAGTTTTTTGGAAAATCCACAGGAGTGGGTTTTAGCTAAAAGGGTATCTAGATTTGCAAAAATCATGTTCAGGCCTATACAATTGGACTCATTTTCCAATAGTGGCGAATCAATCCACTTCTATTTTTTTGGAAATTTTGAAGTGGATATTTTTCCTCTTAGTCTGCTCTGCTCTATCTCACTAATTTTTGGATATAAATATGCAGAATTCCACCTATAGGTCTTCTCCAAGCTTCTCCTAGGTTTGATAACAACTTTTCTCCACTTTTGCTTCTTGGAAAATCTACAACCTAGCACTGCAAAACACACACAAGAAGAGGGGAAAATGTTTTGGGGTTAGTGAATAGGGGTTTTCCTTGGTCAAACCCCTTGTTCGTAATTAAACCTTCAAAAAGAATGAAATATGGAAAAACAATGATGAATGAACAAAAGATAATGTTGCAACTCACCAAACCATTGCAATAAGGTGCTAAAATCATGTAAGTGATGGATCCAATGGATGTAGACTTGGAATCTAGCTTGATGTTGATATATCTTGAATGCAATGCTTACTTGAATCACAAACCCTACATCACAATTGTTAGCTCTAAAACAACATGATGCAAACAATCTTTGACATGATAAATGACACTTGAGGAATGCTCTTAAATTATTGGTAATCTTCCCATGATATACCTTGAATGCTCTTGTGAAATCTCTTGAATGCTAGGTGATTTGATTGCTTGATAGGATGAAATGAGAGAAATAACCTTGTATTACAACACTACAGGTTGACCTTAGATCTTAGAGAATAAAAACCTGCCAGAAATTTAAATAAAATTTGAATTTTGAGTTAAAGGGGATTCATTTTCCACCCTAGGAAAATGGGTCCCACCTAAGGGGGCTCAGTCACCCATAATGGTGAATGGGTACCACCTTATGAATTTGAGATGGGTTTTTAGGATTTGAATGTTTTAAGTGCCTTTTATTGAGATTATCCTAAAAAATACACATAAATAGGGCTTGTGGATGCAAAATGGGGCCAATTAAAGCATAAGAAAGCCCAATTATTAATGACAAGCCTAGAGAAATGTGAAAGTGTATTACAACACTTTACAACACTCCAAATAAGACAAGAATAATATTAATTCTAATTAGAATTATGTTTATTATGCTTAGTTAATTGATAAAATCCTAGAAAAGTGTGAAAGTGTGTTACAACACTTCACAACACTTTTTCAAGGAATCATTAAGTTTCATTTGTTCACAAGGGCCCAAGACCCAATGTGAATGTGTTATCCACATTACAACACTAAATCAAGGAAACATTAAGCCAAAATCCACAAGGAGGACCCAAATGAATGCAAAAAATGTCAAGGGATCCTTTTTTTAACACTAAAAATTGTTATTGAGATAATATATTTTGATATTAGAAATGAATGCTAGCATGATTAAAAATATGATTGTAAATGGATCCCACCTACATAATAATCAGTTCTAGCCACCACAATACTAAAATTGAAACCCTTGTTTAATTCAAGTGTTTATTATTATATCTTTGTCTTGTGATGGCATCTACATAGTTCCTATTTTATTGTATTTTATTTTAAACCTTATTTCTATATGGATAAGATCCAATATATTCATATAAATTTGAATACTGATTTTCATTACAAAATATATCAATTCATCTTATTTAACATTTAAAATTTTATTTTGTATCTCAACAAAGTAATAAAAAATAAAAAATTCTAGTCTCCTTTATTATATTAATTTAACATCAACTTTTTAAAAAAAAATTACTTGAATCAATAAAGAAGTTTTAAAAATTTCATGGAGTGATTTTTCTTTTTTCCTGTGATGTTTCCTCTTCTTAGTGGTGTCATTGTGTTTGATATCATACAAGAGTGTATGATCTACCATCATGGCATGATGCAAACAAGGAATCCTATGAGTGATGATCTGACACCTTGAATTTTCCTCTCTTGGAGACATTAGGCACAATGCTCCCTAAGAAGAATACTTTTACATGATCAAAGAAAAATCCCCTTCAACAAAATTTTACATTACAAAAGAATTTACAAAAGCATTACATTGTGGTGCCTTATCAAAGTTGTCAGAAGGATAACTTCGGTATGGTATGAGAGGCTAATATGATTCTCTCATTTACCACTTCACTGGGCTAGCTCACCTAGTGGACAGACTGAGGTTCCAATACCCCAGAGTGAGGAACATATTTTATGGACAAACAACCCCATTCCACATCGTGTTGGGATGGTTCTGCTTGATCCTTTTGTTTTTCCTTACTTTTGTTGTTCTTTGACATGATGTATGGTTATGTATCTTTGTTATTCCTACATACTTAAGTTTCTTGAATGTCTACTTTAGTGTGAGTTTGACATGGGGTCATCCTCTCACTAAAGTGGAGAAAAAGTATAGTAACAAAAAAATTATCCGATTTCCCTTACTTGGGTTTTAGAATAATTATCATTGGATTGACTTAATGATGCCTTGCAAATAGTGTTGTAATGAGTTGTACACACTCACAGAATTCTAGGGCCTTTAATTATTTCAAACATACCTTAATTTTTCCTTTGCAAAAGTGTTATAACACACTTTCACACTTATATAAGGTCTATTGAACTAATTAAGTCTAATAGGCCCCTTTTAATGCAATATACCTAATGTGTACCCTTTTATGGTGTTGTAAAGTGTTGTAACACACTTTCACATTGATCTTGGGCCCTTTTAATTAATTGTGGTTAATTAGAGTTAATTATATCATTTAATTCAAATTTAAGCCTTATTCGTGACACCTCTCAAGGATCTATCCTAACACCCACGATTCAAATTACGTAACATTTAATTAGTAAAAATCAAGGTCCTAGAAATATGTGCTAGGACCCATTCACCCTAGGTGATGAATGGGTCCTCCCTCTATAGGACTCCACATTATTAGTTGATTCTAAATGGGGCTTTAGTGTTCTTTCATGCCTCAAAGGTAAGGTCTTGGAAAATAGTGTCAGGACCCATTCACCCTTGGTGGTGAATGGGTCCTTCCTTAATGAGAACCCTATTTTTGAATTTCATTGTAGTAGGAATTTAATAATGTTTATCTCTAGATCTGGTGTCAGCTTGAATTGTTTGAATTTTGGGGTTAATCTCTTGATATAGTATAAATAAGGGGTTAATTCACATTGATTCTCCTAGCAAGTTCAATTTATCATAAGAGTGCATTCACAAGGGAATTACATAGCATTAAAGAGCATTTTCAAAATCATTTCAAGGAAGATTATCAATAGCTTATTGTAGCAATTCAATATCATTCCATCATGTATAGGGTTTAATGCATTCATGCATGTCGTTGAGCTAAGATTATGAGTGTAGCATTGAAGATCTAATTGCAAGCATTATTTCACATTTATTCAAGATCAAGATCTACATTCTTCATGGCCACTACATGCTAGATTTAATATTTTAATTACAAGAAAACATCCAAGGTATCTACATTGCATCATTTCATGTTTCATGCTTCAATTAAATCATTTCATTATTTGGTTTAATTACCTACAAGGGGTTTGACATAGGAAAACCCCTATTAACTAGCAACCAACAATTTTTTCTTCCCTTGAATGTGTGTTTCCAAATTTAGAGGTTGAATATCAAGTGGAGAGCAAGTTTAGAGTAAAATTACAAAAGTTGTCAAGTTGCAATATTGATCATCAAAGTGCAAGAACAAAGACTTGAAGCTAGAAAATTAAATACAGGTTTTGGGAGCTAACAACTGGCAATCTGAGAGTGCAGACATCAAGGAAAATAACCCAGATCTTAGTTTCAGAAAATCTAAAAGGGACCCATTTGCCACTAAAGGTGAATGAGTCCTTTGTTCCCTAAAAGCAGGCTTCTTGCAACAAGGTACACACCTCTTTGAGCTCTAAAAACTTCCCTCATAGTTGTTATAATAGTTAGTTATAATTTCTAATTGTTATTTGTATGTGATTTGCATGGGAAAATTAAGTGGTTCATCATCTTGTTGATTCATTTTGATGCAAACCCTATTTCCCACTATCACTAAAATAATATAATTTCATAATAATTGTGAAATATAAGAAAATGTGGCTCTTTCTTTCACTTCTAGGGTTTTGGACCTAAAAGGAGAAAGACCAATTTTTCAACCTTTCACTCAAGAGAAAACCCTTGAGATTTCAATGCAAAGGAGATTGAAATTTAAAAAGGGAAGGTTCTAGGGATTGAATGATATCTAATGAGGGGTTCACCACCAAGTGTAAACTAGGAAAATAAAATGTTGGAAAACATAATGTGATATGTAAACAAGTACTAAATGACCTAAAAGGATGAACAAAATATACTGCAAAGTTATGAAACAAAAATTGTGCACCTAGAACATAAAAGAAGGCATAATGAGGCTCTCAATCACTGAAAAATCTATTGTTGGAGCTGACTAGGACTCATATGCTAGGCTAGGCGAATTAGTCCAGTTTTCTAGAAAATGCATAGGAGCAAGTTCCAACTAAAAGGGTATCTAGATTTGAAAAAATCTTGTCCAGGCCTGTACAGTGGGACTCATTTGCCAATAGTGGCGAATTATTCCACTTTTGCTTTTCTAGAAATTCTAAAGTGGATTCGGTGCCTTTTGGTCTGGCCTGCTCTGCTTGATCGATTTCTAGATCTGAATTTGTAGAATTCCACATGTATATCTTCTCCAAGCTTCTCTTAGGTTTGATAACAACTTTGACAACTTTTAGAGACTTGACAACTTTTCTCCACATTTGCTTCTTAGAAAATCTGCAATCTAGCCCTACACAACACACACAAGAAGAGGGAAAAATTTTGTGGGGTTAGTGAGTAGGGGTTTTCCTTAGTCAAACCCCTTTTTGGTAATTAAACTTAAAAATAGAATGAAATATTGAAAGAGAATGATGAATGAACAAAAGAAAATGTTGCAACTCATAAAACCCCTGCAATAAGGTGTTGCAATCATGCAAGTGATGGATCCAATGGATGTAGACTTAGAATCTAGCTTGATGCTTATACATCTTGAATGTAATGCTTACTTGAATCACTAACCCTACATCACAATTGTTAGCTCGAAAACAACATGATGCAAGCAATGTTTGACATGATGAATGACACTTGAAGAATTCTCTTAAATGATACCCTTAAAATTCCTTGAATGCTCTTGTGAATGCTCAAATGCTCTTGTGAACTCTCTTGAATGCTAGGTGATTTGATTGCTTGATAGGATGAAATGAGAGAAAGAACCTTGTATTACAAAACTATAGGCCGACCTTAGATCTTGCAGAATAAAAACCTGCGAGAAATTTAAATAAAATTTGAATTTTGAGTTAAAGGGGACTCATTCGCCCATAATGGCAAATGAGTCCCACCTTAGGAATTTGAATTAGAATAATATTAATTCTGATTAGAATTATGTTTATTATACTTAGTTAATTGATAAAATCCTAGAAAAGTGTGAAAGTGTGTTACAACACTTCACAACACTTTTGCAAGGCATCATTAAATTCCATTAGCTCACAAGGGCCCAAGACCTAATGTGAATGTTTTATCCACATTACAACACTAAATCAAAGCAACATTAAGTCAAAATGCACAAGGAGGACCCAAACGAGTGCGAAAAATGTCAAGGGATCCTTTTTTTGACACTACAAATTATTATTGAAATATTATATTTTGATATTAGAAATGAATGCTAGCATGATTAAAAATATGATTGCAAATGGATCCCACCCACATAATAATCAGTTTTAGCCAACATAATACTAAAATTGAAACCCTTGTTTAATTTGTGTTTATTATTATATCTTTATCTTGTGATGGCATCTACATAATTCCTATTTTATTGTATTTTATTTTAAACCTTATTTTCAGATAAGATCTAATATATTCATATAAATTTGAATACTATTTTTTATTACAAAATATATCAATTCATCTTATTTAACATTTAAAATTTTATTTTGTCTATCAACAAAATAATAAAAGATAAAAAAAATCAGTCTCCTTTATTATATTAATTTAATATCAACTTTAAAACAAAAATTTACTTGAATCATAAAGAAGTTTATCTTTTATTAATAAAATTATTTTAACAATATTTATTATTATTATGCAGCCAAATAAGGTATTTTATTCGAAGATGTATCGTACTGCCTATATTTAAAATTGTTATACTGTAGATTAAAAACTTATATTTTGATTCTTAAACTATTTTTATTATGCAGCCAAATAAAATAATTTACTTGAAGATATATCGTACTGCCTATATTTAACATTGGTACTGCAATAACTCCTATTCTATTATCTGTGTTAGTACGATGATAGACGATACAGAGAATCCATGCATCATAACCTGGCACTAGAAATGATTCCTTTTTCTCGCAAAGATGAATTATTACTTTACTAATCACTTAACGATTCCCGTGAGAGGCTACTTGACTACTACGCCGCTAACTAGTCTTTTGATTGAGCTTTACAAGCTTAAAATATTATCAAATTGCAAGAGATATACCAAGTTGGACTTTTAAGAGTATTGTTGGCTTATCATGGCAAACATTAATATTCAATGCCTTATTGTTTATTGCAGGAATGCACCTTAAAAGATGTTTGATATGGAAATCTTAAAGAAAAATTCAATGGAGCTTCCATGTGGGAGACAAGCCAATTCTAAATGATTCTTCATATGCCTTTCACCATCCATCCATCTTTTCCCATAATCCCTTGTCTACACTTGCCATGTGACTTTAGATATATAAAATATTTTTGGAAAAAAGTAGCTGATAAGGATGTATTCACATTTGATGAGAGACAAAAGCATTTAACCTAAATTACAAGAGAAAAATATATATGGAAGAGCCCAGGATGGCCAAAATAGGCAGATAGGCAAAGCCATAATTTGAACACTCACTATCCATAAAGATAGGAAATTAGTTTTTTTTTTTTCAAAGTATAGTTTAGAAAGATAATTAAATTCATTTATCATTTTAATTTTATTTGTTCTTTTATGAGAAAAGAAAAAATAATAGAATATATATAATGGATGAGAATTTTGTGATATAAAAAATTTGAAAAGAACATTTAATTTTATAATATGTCATTATTAGATATGTTTGCATTGAGTAAAAAATAATATTAAAACATAATTTCATTATGTAATTGAAGTTAAATGTTATTTTATTGTTTTTATTCTTATACTTAGATATTGTATAAAAAGTAAAATAATTGATACTATTGTGCTATGAAGAAATGCATTAACAATTTCATTATCAGATTTTAACATTGCATTCAAAGATAAAGAAATTTGGGAAAGAATTATAGGTTGATGATTTATAAATTGGGTTACTATTTTCTTAGAATTGCATTCAAGGATTGTGTTGCATTTAGTTTTTATTGTTATTTTATCTTGCCAATTTTGAAAAGGAATATAAGATAGATTTCTTACTTATGAAATAATTTTTTTATTTTTTTTGTTTTTGGGTAAAATTATTAATCCTCGTCTATGGAATTGTTTCAATTAGATTATATTATTTGGAAACGAATTAGAATGATGAATAAAATTATTAGATTCAAAATTTGACTAGGGAATCAATCAAATTAAATTGAGAAGAAACTAATTGTTATAAATATGATAAAAAAAGGTTCCCTATGCAAGAAGAGACCTATTGAAACTTAGAAAGATAATGTTATTTTTGAGTTATAAGTTTAGAATTTTATTAATATATCATTATAAGTATCTACAAGCTTCAATTTCTAATTATTTGATATTTAATTTTGTGATATATATATTTTTTTATGGTTGAAAAGTATTCAAATAGGAAGACCTAATTGGGGATTTATATTGAAATTATAACTTATATCTTATGAAGGATATTGATTAAACAAAGTCATAGGATTTTTGGTGGTTGTCGTAAGGGTGGATATTTTTATACATAGTGAATAGAATGGCAATGTTCATGTTTGAAGAGAATTTCAAGTGAAATTATGAATACTAGATCTAATTTAGAAGTAGAACCTTTATGCTAATGTATTCAATAGATGTTTGAAATATGGCTTACCTTATTTATGACATAGATTGTATTAAGCTTTATGGGATTTTTAAAATTTTAAAAATAGAAGGTGTTTATGCTTCTAAAACTTTCTGGAAAGTTTTATATTTATCTTTGTGTTTATGCTATGTGAGAAAATGAAATTCTATATTGAAAACTCTTTAAAAGGTTCATACATGTCATCTCATTTTTTATTTCTAGAAAATTCCCTCTCTAATATCTATGACCCATTTTATTTGAAACTTACCTAATTTTAACTATGGGGATGTTTCGTTAGTCCCCATCTATGTTTTCAATATATGTTTCATCAAAGGTTAATGGAATGCGAACATGTGGCACAATCTGAGCAAGATTTCATGAGTCTACAAGCTCTTAGTAATGACTCTATTTTCAAGTTACGAAAATTGTTGAAATCTACCACATGGCTTATTTGATGATATCACGCACTCTTAAGTTTCTTTCCTGGTGGCTCATCTTAGATAATGTGTAAATTGACCCCACTTGGATTGAATTTGTTGGTTGAAGATCTATCAATGCATATCAAGTATTTTCAAACTGGTTAAATCATTTTTTATCATCAAATCTTTTCCTTTCATCAAGAGATCAATGGACCACATTCAAACTTGTAAAATTTATATCTAGAGACTCCCAATTTGTATGAATTGAATGTAATGATGCATTATGGATTGCTACTAGATTTTCTTCATGATTTATTCTATAAATACTATAATCTAACCTATAAATTTTTTAAATAAAAGGTGTAAAAACTTTATTGAAATCAAGAAATTAATAGTACATAGGGATCGAGGAACCCATAGGCTCACAAGAAAGAAAGCACAAGAAAATCCATCCATGAGAAAAACCATCATCCATACAACCAAAAACACCTTATCACTCCATATCATCAGTAATGACCCTCTCTAATTCATGAAAATAATTAGGGGATAACTATCCCCACCCTTCAACCTTCCAATCATCTACATGCTCTAAAGCCCACTTAGACAAATAGTCAGCAACCCTATTCCATTCACACAGAATATGGGAAAAAGACACCACTTCCAACATAGAGCACATTTGCAAAATTTGTCGAACCACCAAAGCGAGATGCCAATTAACCTCAACCACCTTTTTCTCATGCAACAGATTAACAATAATCTATGAGTAAGATTCATAGATAATCCTATGCCAACCCAAAGCACAAGCATGCTCAATATCCTAGAGAATTGCCAACCCCTCCATAAAGTTGTTAGAATGTTGCCCTTTATGAATGGAGAAAAAGAAAATAATTGATCTAGAATAGTCTCTTCCAACTCCACCAATCCCAACAGGCCCAAGATTACCCCTAGAGGAACCATCCATATCGATCTTCAGAATATCCACCGAAGGAGGCAACCATCTTCCAACCCTATGAACCATATTTTTAGCTTTCCTACCTCTTCTAACACAAGTAGAGACAAAATTCAACCCCTACAAGCCCAATCTATTCACAATCTCATATAATAACTCATGTAACATGCCAACCCTTTAATGTAGTAAAGATTTCTAAATTTACAACTTGCGAGTAAATAAATTAGGTAACAAGTCATTGCAATAAAAAATTTCTTTCTTTTATTAAGAATATATGAACATGATGCAATATCATATTACAATAAAGATTCCAGTTCATAACAATAATTTTACAAGTTACAATAATACAAGAATACTTACATGTACATACATACCTCTAATGAGCTTTAGAACAAATAGTTGTAAGACTGTCCAGAATCCTTCCTTTCAAATATTGGTTCTTCTATCACCTATTGTGGAGGAGAAGCATCACTCAGGGTATTTTCTACCAACCACAGACTCATAATGCAGTCCCCCGTACATCTTATAATTGAATAGATGGCCCTTCCCTTCGACGAAGAGATTGGTAGAGTAACCGATAACGACAACCAACTGAGCATAGTGATGTGTCCTATATAACTAGAACTTGTAATCCCACAATGTCTACATCTATCATGTAATACTGGATCAAGGTGAACTAACAGTGTAGTCTCGGTAGTCACAAAATATAGAGTGGAGTTTCATACATTCACACTACTTTGGCCAAAGTGATTTCATTCAGTACTTCTAATGAAATCATCTATCACATACACTACTCGAGACCAATTTGACTTAAGGCTATCTTAAGCTACACATAGGTATTTCCTTCAATGGATAGTCCATCATCCTAGATAATCTATCACCATAATAATCTATTTGGAATAATCCTACTTAAATGTAAGTACACAAGCTAGGTATTTCCTTCAATGGATAGTCCTTCATCCTAGATAACCTATGTACTTTGAGTAACCCTACCTACACATAAGTACTTAAACTCCCTCCCATACTAGCTTATTTATTCTAGGAGTAAACAAAAGCTTTCCTAGTTAATTCAATAACTTAGCTAAACACACCATATGTTATTTTCATGTTCAATCACACCTAGTATGGGTATGTGCATGATCATCATGGAAAAAATAGGCCCTTAAGTGGCAAAAAATTTAGAAAAATCAGAGTTAGGAAACTTGATATAAAAATTTGAATAAGTTATCTATATTATTTCAAAAATATGTCATAATAGAATTTTTAGCAAATTGAATGTAGTTTCTAAACTACTAGGTTTAATTAAAAAAAAAAAATTCTATTTGGTGAAAATTTCAAATTTCAATGCAGTAGTACTTAAATTTTAGGAAAAAATAAGAAGTAGGCGTCCGTTTGACCACCCTAACCACAATAAAATGATAATATTTTTTATAATATTTTAGATATAAGTAGAGGACTCATGTCCCAATGTGATGCATACTTTTTTGTAATTTTTTCCAAGTAAATAATTAATTATGAATTTTTTATTACAACTTTTAAAAAATAAAAAAACTCGTATGTCTGACCACCTTAACTTGGTCAAAACTTCATGAAATTCAATTTTATTTATTTTTAATCCTATAGTATGTGAAGCATAGAATGTGATGCATGTTTTAGATTCAAAAATATGTGATACCATTTGAAAGCTATAGATGTTTTTCAATCAGCCTATCAATCAGAACTTTAGTTATAATTCAAATATAAAATAAATAATAATTATTTATTAAATTGAAATTAAGCATAATTTGTATTAGTGGAAAGCTGAGAATCTCCTTTAAAATTCCTTTTCGTTTCATCAATTTTGGGTAAAAAAAAGTCGTCAGCCACATACCCTACAAAAACCCATCATATCGCCACTTTTTGGCCCATCATGATCTTGCACATACCCGTATATAATACTTATGATAAACACATTATGAAAATAGCATAAAAGCTTGAATTTAATTTTCAAAATAATCTAACTTCTCTAATGAATATATTGGGAAAGACATTTCAACCATGCATACAAGACACATCATTCAAATGTAAAATAACATTGTAGAAGAGATTCCCATGCTTGTTTCGCTTGTCCAAACAAATGGCAGCAATGCAACCTTTTCTGACTGTAGCAAGCTTGGTAAACAACTTCTCAAGAATGTCACTATGAACTCTACCTCTCAAGTTGATAGCTTACTCCTCTCAAAATATAATCTTTTCTCAAATATAATATCCTCTCAAATATAATCTCCTCTCAAACTATATGAACTCACTTCCTTTCTCCCTCTCAATGAAAAGAAAACTATGGCTGGATAATACAAAAATATGAATTGCAAAAGATGTATTATCTTATGGAAGAATGTGTCCATTCCAAATGAAATGATTCAGCTATTTATAAAGAAATTTGGTCACCTCAAAGCCTACAATTTAGGCATGTAAATGAACAAGCTAAATGCAAAGCAACACATGAAACATATCAAAAAGGTAATCGCTTCTTAAGCTAATACTTAGCATAATCACCTATAGGTCGACTTGTTTAGTGACAACAATTTGAAGACTTATTCAATCTCCATATGTTTAATTCAAATTGTCACAATGAAAAGACATCTACAAAAACTTAAATTCAAAGGTGGTGCCATTTCCATTATCTCACCCTCATATTTGGCGTGGTTTAACTACCAAAAGATTAAGTCAACTTCTATTTTATGATAGCAAGTTTCAATCAAACTTCTTAGAGAATGAATCAACTTGAGGGTGATCCCACAATACTGGTTTACAATTTTTGGCCAAACTAGACACTGAAATAATTTTTCCTAACTAAATCTTCACATTCAAGCACCTATAGCGGCTAAACCGTGAGGAATTTGAAGATGATGCAAACTAGTGATTTGTAACATTTTGTCTGTAGATTCTAAATATTATTTTTTCAAATTTTTGGGAATCAAATTGCACTTCTTTTTCCATCTCCTTCGAAAACTATTTTTTTTCAGTAAACAACATTTTTTCAGGAGTGATGCTCACCGTATAATGCATAACATTTTTTCCATAAAGGAAAAAATTCTAATTTTTGAATTTAGATTTTTAACTCCAAATGTATAGTGCTTCCAATTGGTTAGATAGTTTTTATTGAATATTTTTTCCTTAATCAAGTTTTGAAGTCAAACTAATTACAATTCAAACATAGGCGGACCGTATAATGCGAACTTTTTTGTATGTATCGAAATTCAATATATTTTTGTTGGATCAAGGACTTCAATATCTAGTGCACTCATATTTTTCAAGAAGAATTTTTGATACTCTGCTATTTTTCCGCATGTGCAAAATAAAGAGCTTGATTTTTTGTGAAAAACCTATGTTTAATAAAACTAAAAAAACAAATACACAATAAAACCAAAACATATTAAAATTATATTCACTGGATAGCTTGTTCTGAGGACTATCATCATCCAATTGATTTTGTGAATTCTCCTCCATTTTCATCCTCAACCCAAGCTTCGAAGGGAAAACTTCTAATGTGGGTATGTGCAGGATCATCATGGGTCAAAAAGTGGCGATATGCTGGGTATGTGGTTGACGACTTTTTTTTACCCAAAATTGATGAAACAAAAAGGGTTTTTAAAGGATATTATCAGCTTTCCAACAATATAAATTATGATTTACTTTAAATTTAATAAACAATTATTACTCATTTTCTATCAGAATTACAACTAAATTCCTGATTGATAGGTTGATTGAAAAACATGTATAGCTTTCAAATGGTATCACATTTTTTGAATCTGAAACATGCGTCAAATTCTATGCTTCGCATACTATAGGATGAAAAAATAAATTAAAAAAAATCATGAAGTTTTGATCAAGGTGGTCAGACATAGGATTTTTTATAATTTTTAAAAGTTGTAATAAAAATCATAATTAATTATTTAATTGGAAAAAAATTACAAAATTTGCATCACATCAGGACATGAGTCCTCTACTAATATCTAAAATCTTATAAAAATATATTATCATTTTATTGTGGTTAGGGTGGTCAAACAGACACCTACTTCTTCTTTTTTCCCTAAAATTTATGTACTATTGCATTGAAATTTCAAATTTTCACCAAATAGATATTTTATTCTTTTAAATAAACCTAGCAGTTTAGAAACTACAATCAATTTTCTACAGATTCAATTGTTATATATTTTTGAAATAATATAGATAACTTATTCAAATTTTTATGTCAAGTTGCCTATTTCTTATTTTTCTAATTTTTTTGCCACTTAAGGGCCTATTTTTTCCATGATGATCCTGCATATACCCATGTTTTTACATGTTAGAGAGTGGAAAGGTGGGAAAATGGGGGTTCATTCGAACCCCCAGGGGTTCACTCAAACCAGGGCTCATTGAAACCCACTTTCAAAAAGGGCTTTCCTTTGTGCTTTTTGGCAGGAATGGTGGGAAGTTCATTGAATAGGTTCATCCAAACCCTAGTTCTAGCGAATCCTCTTTTGCTTCATTTGAACCTATTAGTTTTTTCAAACCACAAAAATGATTTTTTTTTCCATGGGGTCATTTTTTTCAACTTTTTCTTCCTCACTCCAATTTTAAACCACTTTTTTGGGTTCACCCTTGAGTAGATAAATATGTTTGACAAAGTCAAGGTTCATCTTACTAATGGCATCAACTAATTCAAGATTATCATAGACATAAATACATCATAAATCACAGGTATGTGCAGGATCATCATGGAAAAAATAGGCCCTTAAGTGGCAAAAAATTCAGAAAAATCAGAGTTAGGCAACTTGATGTAAATATTTGAATAAGTTATCTATATTATTTCAAAAATATGTAAGACTAGAATTTGTAGGAAATTGAATGTAGTTTCTAAACTACTAGTTTTATTTATTTTTAAACAAAATCTATTTGGTGAAAATTTGAAATTCCAATGCAGTAGTACTTAAATTTTAGGGAAAAAGTAAGTAGGTGTCTTTCTGACCACCCTAACCACAATAAAATGATAATATTTTTTTATAAGATTTTAGATATAAGTAGAGGACACATGTGCTGATGTGATGCATATTTTTTTGTAATTTTTTCCAAGTAAATAATTAATTATGATTCTTTTATTATAACTTTTAAAAATATAAAAACTGTACATCTAACCACCTTAACTTTGTCAAAACTTTTTATGAAATTCAATATATTTTTTTAATCCTATAGTATAAAGCATAGAATGTGACATATTTTGATTCAAAATGTGATATTTGAAAGCTATATAGATGTTTTTCAAACAGCCTTAAGGACTTTAGTCATAATTTAAATAGAAAATGAATAATATTATTTATTAAATTCAAAGTAAAGCATAATTTATATTGGTAGAAATTTGAGAATCTCCTTTAAAAACCCTTTTCGTTTCATTAATTTTTGGGTAAAAAAAAAGTCGTCAGCCACATACCCTATAAATACCCATCATATTGCCACTTTTTGGCCCATCATGATCCTGCACATACCCTCACGTGTCTTTCTATATGATAATTGGCTTCCACAAATAGTCATAAGCTATTTAATTGGCTCCATTAAACATAGTCAATAATGACTATTATTGACCTTTATTTATTGACGAGGGAGCAAACCCAAGACACATAAATAATGCACACAACTAGCAAACTTTATTATTATTCAATAATGGAAATCTTACATGCAGAGGATCCCAAATCCTCATGCTCTGTGGTACATGCAAGTTACTGAAGATTCAAAAATTACAGAAAATTATAGAAGTTCCCCTTTCACAGCATGTGAACTCTTTTCCCTAAAAAGCTACTCAAAAATCAGAAACTAGCCCATAAATAGCCCCTTTTCCCTTTGGAGCCAAAAACAACATTCCAGTTATGAGTTCTGGTGGCTTGGCACCAAAAATTACAAATTGAGATTCAAAATTTAAGTCTTAATTCAAAAATTGGCAATTTTCCAAAAATCGATCAACTTCCGAAAGCCATAACTTTTGATCTGGGACTCCGTTTTTTTAACCGTTTGAACCGTTGGAAAGGTCTCGAAGTAAAGAACACGCTAAGAACCTACTCCTTTGGTTCCAATGATTTTTTGGCTCGTACGGGACCGTTTAGTGCCTCAAACTGGACTCGAAAGGTTTTTCAGGGCAAAAAGCAGAAACTGGAACTTGAATAACTTTCAAACCGTGAATGATCTTGACCTGATTCTTTTTCCAAAGTGCTTATTTTTCCATCCTGAACCTTCCCATAAATTTATGTCTTCCCACGCCTTCAAATTCACACCTGCTAAAAATAGAAGTTGAGCAGAAAAAGCAGAAAAGCAGTTCTGAAAGTTGGAAACTCTTATTCAACGAAAAGGATATCCAAAAATGCAAAAACATCTACAAAAAGAAAACAACAGGAACATAAATGGAAAGCATATTTTTGGGTGATGCAAGATTTCCCTCACACCACTGGATGCTCCTGCATCATTTATCATAGTCTTTATCGACTATGACAACCTTCATAAATTGGCTTCTATTGAATAAGAGATAGTTGAATTCTAATAACAGTCACATGGCTGAAGACTCAGCTAGTATATGAAGCCTACGCTATATTATGCA
Organism: Sequoia sempervirens; assembly: GCA_007258455.2. NCBI lineage: Eukaryota > Viridiplantae > Streptophyta > Pinopsida > Cupressales > Cupressaceae > Sequoia > Sequoia sempervirens. The sequence continues at coordinate 258,186 of VDFB02284953.1, forward strand.
ATTCCTATACATATATCATATGTGTACTACCTCTTAAAATCTATGTCCCATGCCTTATACACTTGAACAGGAACCTTAAACATTCCAATGCCTTGTATTTATAGCTTGGTAATTTGATAGTTCATACTAAAGAGATTTTTGAAAGGTATCGATTAAGTTTCTATCTCAAAATCAACTTTAATGGCTGCACTATATAATGTAGAGAGTTTTCCCTTTAGTTTTGACCAGTACGAGATATATTCAGCCCTCAAACTTGCTAATTCTTATTGTCTTCAAAACAACATATCTATATATATAGTTATGTAATACCATATATTAATAGATATATATATATATATATACAAACACACACACACACACACACACACACACACACACATATATAAATCATTATATACCATCAATGCTATATTTATATATATATATATATATTTATGTGTATATATATACTATCATATATATGTATATTTATCCTATGTCATCAAGATTGTATACATTGAATATATAGATATGTAAATAAATACAATCAAGTTATCTTTCACATAATACCCTATTGACTACATATATATGTATATATAGTCTTATCCATATAATATATATACCCATTCTATAATCATATGTATAACTCTTTTATCATATTCTGTGAATAATAATACATGTATATATTTATACACATATACTTATATAATATATACATATGTACACTTTTCCGGTAAGCATTAATGCTTGCAAGTGTGTTTGTGTATATATATGCAAGCATATTCATTATAGGGTAATATGATAGTTAAGTAATCCATTTGATATCGAATGATTATGAAATTTTGACTATAATCACACAAACACACACACACACACAGATATAGTTGTTTCCTCGTGTATGTACCTCTCTGAGTGTTTCTCCTCACATACATGTGCATTTTCTAATGCTCTCATACACATTTCTATGTATATGTATTTATATATATGCCCATACATGCTATGTTTTACATTCATATGAAACAACGTAAAGGTAACCATTCATAAAGCCCAAAGACTCAACCCAAGCACAATCAACACAACTTCATAAGGAAGGAATCAAAGCTCAAACAGATAAACATCACCCAATAATGGACTTAGTAGTAAACAAGACCTTTAAAAATGTAGGTATATCAACTAAGAATGACTTACCAGCTTCCCACAAACTGACTCAACTTAATCACATTAAATCTGGTGTGTGTATGCTCAGATACTTTATGTTACCGGTTACCCGACCAAGATCTTCTCCCAAGTGATACTTCCCCTCTGCCTAGAGGAATGGAACATATACCTACATCCACAAACACATGCACATGATAGTCAATTATTCACACCATATGCAGTATACATAAAAATCTCCAAAGTTAGAATAATAATTCAATAACCATCTATTCACATATATGCAGTATTTCCCCATGAAATAAAATCCACTGATATATCATCAAATGAGATAACATTCACATCGATAAAATCATACGAGCACAATTTATTCATCTCCATAATTCAAATTACATTCAAATTTTACCCTTCATTGTATTAGTAAATAATAATTACACAATTGGTGTGTAACAACTCCTTTCCAAAGGATAGGCCACTTCACATTTGGCTTCAACCAACTCTTGGATCATACCAACAATTTTGTCCCAAACCTATTGAACCATTAAATTATCACCACAAAAAATCCTACAATTTATTTTCGAACCAAATTTTCCAAATGATAAAAGTAGGACCAATGCACCACACAATCTAGAGGAAAGAGGCCTGGGTAGAAGGTCTTTCTAGACTACTCCAAAACTCAACAAGGGAAGAAGAATGAACACATGGATGTCTCCAAACACCCCACCATAATTGTCAGAGCAACATAGAATAATAACAACAAAAAATAAAATGAGAAGAATCCTCATTGTGGCCGCATAGAACATAATTAGAGGGACCCTAGAATTCCTAGTTCTGAAGATTATCCCAAGTCAAACATCTATTCCAAGCTAGAGTCCACACAAAACAATTACACTTTGGCCATGAAAACTTGTTCCATACATATTTCCACCAAGGTACCTCCACCCAACCAAGCATGTGAGACAACAACTCCTAATAGCCACTAGCCACAATGAAAGCACCCTTAGGATATGTGCTCCAAGCTAGAACATTCTTATCCCTAAGGGAGTTGCATTGTCTACTAGCCAAAATATTTTGAAGCTCAATACAATCCTCCTCCAACCCTACAACAAGCCAATCACCAGGATCCTTTCACCTAGCCACCTCCATATTCCCAATGGATAAGAAGTCTTAAAATCAATCACCCTTGTCCAACCAGCCTCCAAGAAGAATTGGTAAAGATTCAAAAAACTAGGATACTAGCACAAAATGGGGGGAAAACCATCCTAAGAATTAGACCAAAAGAGAGCCTCTTCCCCACTATTACATACCCAGAACAATCCCTCCTTGATCAATGTAGCTCCTTTCTTAAGTGTTCTCCAAATCATAGAACCTTTCCCCACCAAAGGATACCTGAGAATCTCCTCCTTGAAAACCCATGGAAGGTACTTGTGAGAAAAAATCCTAGCCTAGACATGATCCTACTCCACACACCTCCTCTAGTAAAGTTTTGTACCTAATGCCAACCTAGACCAAGTCGACTACCACAATCCAAGACCCCCAAACTACTTCAAGCTACACATAGTATCCCACTTCACTAGGCTCCACTTAGAAGAGGACAAGCTTCCCACCGATAAGAATTTTCTAGCCAAAGAATCCAAATTATTCACAAACCTAACTAGAGCCACCTAGAGCATGCATCTATAAATAGGAAGAGCCTACACAACATATTTAAGTAGCTAAACACAACCAACAAAGGATAGATTAACCTTCACACTAAACTTGTCTAGAATATTCTACCATGACTCCCTAGGAAGACTACAAGAAGAGAACCAATTTGAAACCTCAAGATACAAGCAATCCTTTGTTGAATAAGTCATGAAGTATTGAAGAATAAAATGGAAGATTTATCTTCATTAATCCTTTGACCAAAAGCAACAAGATAGATATCCAAAGTCTTGCACAAATTCATAGCTTCTCTGATCTTAGCCATACCCATCAAAGTAGTATCATCCACAAATTGTAGGTGAGATTGAGGAGGAAAACCATTTCCCCACACCCATTCCTGAATGAAACCCAAATCCACATTATGTTTCACCACTCTCCCTAGACCTCCAACAAGAAGAATAAATAAACAAGGAGAGAGAGGATTAACTTGATGAAGGCCTCTAGAACACTAAAAATAGAAGAAGGCTCACCATTTATCAGCAATGAGAAAGAAGTGGAAGTAACACAACACATAACCCACTAGATACACTCCTTAGCAAAACCAAAATCAATAAGATTTTTTCACAAGGACCACTTAACTCTATCATAGGCCTTTACCATATCTAGCTTTATGAACATAGTCTTTTCTTTCGAGGATGTCATAGAATAAATAGTTTCATTAGCAATGACTACCCCATCTAGAATTTTTCAATTCTCCACAAAACCACTCTGTTCCTAAGAGATAATCCCTCTAAACCATCACTTCAACCTTTTAGCAATCAACTTGGAAATGATTTTATAAACCACATTAGAAAGGGAAACAAGTCAAAATGGACTCAATCTATTGGCCCCCTCACATTTGGGAATGAGAGAAAGGGAGGAAGATTTTAAAGCCTACAACATATGCTTATTCATCTAAGACTCACATACCACCTCCAATAGGTCAAGCTTCATGATATCCCAAAATTCTTGATAAAATTCAATCGAAAATCCATCAGGTCCCAGAGCTTTCCATTTCTTCATGTGGAAAATAGTATCCTCAATTTATTCTAGTGATATATAGCCCAAAATATACTCATTCATCTCCCCAGTAACCAAGGAGTGGATACAAGACAAATCATGGTTTTCTTCCACCAAACCATCCTTAGACTCCTCTCTAAATAATGAAGCAAAGAACTATGAAGCTTCTCTAGACATATTTTACAAACAAGATAAATGTGCACCCATACCATTTACAAGAACAGGACTATAATTACCATGTCTTTTGGCTTTCACTTAATTGAAGAAGAAATTACTATTTCTATCTCCCTCTTGTAACCACTCAATGCGAACCTTTTGTTTCCAATAAATTTCCTTGTGTAGTTCACACTCTTCCAAAGCTTTCTAATTCTTTGTCTCCTCCTTGAGTAAATCCATAGAAAGAAAAGACTCCCTTATCTCCCAAGTGATGAGATCCAATTCAACTAGAGCAACAACCTTAACATGAAAACTATTCCCAAAACACTAGCTATTCCACCTTGTGAGTTGATATTTCACATATTGTAGTAGTTTGGAAAAATAATACATAGCAACGCCATGAGCAGGTCTTCCCCTCTGCCACCATTTAGCCACATACTCTTGCAAAGAAGAATCTCTTCACCACATAAGCTGAAACTTGAAAGAAGGGGACCAAGCAACATGATTCGAAGTAGAAAATAACACAATAGGCCAGTGATCCAAACCCCTCTAGTCCAAAATCTCAGAGCAAGCAGACCACAATCAAGTCCCATTGAGAAACATGAAACCAAGAAACAGTCAAGTCTCTTAGCAATACAATTCTCTCCCATTCTCCTATTGTTCCAAGTAAACTAACCATTACGAGGCTTAATGTCAACTAGATTCAAGCGATATATATTATCATGAAGAAGGAAAGCAGAGGGCTCCAATCTCACAATACCACCCTTCTTCTCATCCAACTCAATAATGGTATTGAAATCACCCACAATAATCCAAGGGAAAAAAAGAGCAAGGCTCCAAATGAAATTAATATGAGATTATAATAACTACTTACCAGAAAAATCAATAGGTGCATAGATTTCTGAAAGTAGAATAGTTTCCCTCAACTCTAGACTTGAAGCAACCATATAGATGGAAGGCTTGGAGGACATCCACGAAGCAGGACAAAAATTCAATGGGTTCCACAAGCAAGCCACACCCCCTGCATTACCATGAACCCCAATACACTGGTAGTCACCCCACCCCCATAGCTTTGGAAACAAACCAATCATACTTTAAATAGATAACTTAGTCTCTTGTGAAAAAAGAACATCAGGAGAATGAATTCTCACCAATTCATGTACATATTTTTTTTGAGGGCTTATGTTCAAGCCCCTTACATTCCAAGAGAGGATGATCATTTTTGAGGGTTATAAAAATGAGAATATAGGGTCTTAATAGATCAAGACTCCACCAAAGTATCCCCCATCATCTTTATTTTTTCCAAGTCCTTCTTTCTCCAAACTTTAGAAGACTTCTCAGCAACCCCTTTCTTTTTTTTTATCTGAAGGATTCCCACCAAAGGAGAAGCCTTGCTACCTTTTACTGAATCAGAACCCACTTTCACCAATGGAGGAGAGATCTCTCCCTCCCCCATCTTTGCATCCGCAAAAGGCTTGGACCTCCCATGGACCACCAAACTTAGATCCATTTCCATTTTCAAAGCACCGGCCTCCTGAGAAGTGTGGTTGTAATCTGGAATAATTCCTTCCTGAACCCCTTCTGAAACACCCTAATCCATAAACATCATACTTGGATTCACCTCCTGCTGACTAAGATCATTCAGAACCTCAAACCTATTACAGGTATCTCCTTCCTAATTCTCCTTAATAGTCTTCTTCTGACCCTAGTTCCTATTATGATCCTTAACAAGAATAAAACCTTCCACACCTACAGCCTCACTAGGAATGGGTTCCTTGAATTTGTTGACCTTAGGAGGATTATGAGGAGGTTGAGTAGTGTGAGACTCAAAATATTTAGACTTCAGGCATCTTCTCTATAGATGGACATATTCATGACATAGATGGAAATGAGGGGGAAATATCTCATAATCTAGTTGTTGCACCCAAGAATATGAATCCATACAAATTTTCAAAGAATCTGGAAGAGGGTTATTTAAATCCATCTCAACAAAAATGTAAGAAAAATTTATTACCTTTCTCTCCTGAGTTCCCTGGGAAGGACCCACTGGTTTCCCCAGCAACAAAGCAACCTAATGCAAGATTTCATTGTGGGTATTAGAAATCTAGGGAGACGTACCCACATCATAACCCAATTCGAAAGTGCCTTTGAATGATCAAAACCTACATGCCAAGGTTTAATAAATAAACCAATCTGGTTGCGGAAATAAGGCCCATGTTTGAACACTCTATTGTAATCCACCATGAAATTAAAAGTCACCATGAAGTAACTTTTTGCTAACAACATTATTTCCATTTCACCCTCTGGGGACTAGGTATGATGAGTGCATGACTCCAAAAAATGGATTGAAACCCTCATTCCCAAAAACTTGTAGAGCAAAGCATGCTTCAAGTAATACTTAATATCCTCTATAATTGATTTGGGTTGAATTATCAACACCGGCCTATCTTTTCTTTGTTCCAGGAACCCATTAATTTTTGGAATACGAGGACCTCCAAAAAGAATGAATGCTCCATTCCCCGAAACATTAGAGAACAATTTGTGATAAAAAAAACTTCATTGAAAGAGAAGGATATTTTGTTCCAAAAGTAATTCATAAATCCAGAGTAGAATTGACCCTCGAAGCTTCCCCTCGATCCATCACCAAAGAGGAGATAGGGAAAAAACCTTAAATAAGAAAGCTCTAAATAAAGCACAGAGTAGAAGAAGATGAGAAAGAACCAAATATATAGAGACGCCACCCACATACACAAAAACTCCCCACCCAACATCCTAAAACACCACACCACAAAACTAGAAGAAATAAAAAAAATGTAGAGAGAAAGGATGGCATGCTGTTGTGGCCTCACAAGCCATAGACTACCATTCCCACACAACACCATTCTCCTCCCATCGCCATCTTTTTTATCCAAAAAAATAAAAATAAAAATCTAACCCATAAGTTAACTCATTTGGCATCTAAAGAATTTATTGAGAGAATTTCCAAACCTCCAATGTGTTTGTGACAAACTAGAGTTTTTAAATAGTGAAGAATAAGTAAGTACACTTTTATCTATGAAATTCACTAAATTTATACTATTAGGGTATGTAATTAAGAATACTCTACCTTATTCTCTACCCTAGAAACAACAAAATCCCTAATTATACTTAGAAATCCTTATTTTAATTTTAAGTTGCAATCATGAGTCATGTAAAATGAAAACCCTCTACCTCAAAGAGACCATTCGATGAAGATTTAATTTTCCAATTTCTTGGTTCCACAATAAGGGCTATTTTTTCCATGGCCCTAATGTAGTAATTGGTCTACTAGATAATGCACATGAATTAAAACATATATAGCTTGCTATAACTATATGGAGCTTGTTTACTCACTAGTATGGAAAAAGAGCTTCTCAGGTCTCAATTTCAAATGTCTTGACCTATGACTTAGGGAAGTTGGTTTTCCTTAACATATTCATGGATATGGACCTAGTTAGACAAATGGCAAACAACTGTGATGAAAATTTTAGAGTTATGAGGGAAACAAAAGGAGGAGAATTGATTTAGGTTGACAAGGCCTCCATCTATGAGGTTTTTAATATGAAACTATAAAAAAATAAGGCCACATAATCTAAACAATTCAAATAGAGTTAACATCAAGACATAAATAGTTATAGTGTACACTAGATTCCTTGCTAGTGTAATGGAAGCCTTCAACCTTGACACATTTGAAGACTATTTCATAATAACATACTATGTAGTGTACCAAGTTTTGGGAGGAAATGCCAAAACTAGAATCTCAATTCCTATCATGTATATGGCTACTGATAATACTGGATTTAAATTTTCCACCTTCACAACCAAGCCACTGACACTTACAATTAGTTGGAATAAAAAGAATAACAACAATAAATTTTAGGTGGTACTCTTTCTATTGAACACACTTGTAATGCCCCATCGTGCGAACCCCAAAGGACAATTAAACAATAATTACTGCACAATTTTTTTTTTAAGTTAACATAACATATGTGTAATACACATTAAGTCATGACATGAATTTCATTTAAATAGATTCACTAACACATACATCCCTTGGGGAACACAAGGATTCATTACGTGACTTAGATCCACACAACGACAATAAAGAATAAAAGCCAAAGATATAATCCATAACAAAGTAAACATTAACAAATGTAACACATACATGATAAATCATTGATAAGAAACCATCTGTGTACGTAAATGCAACATATACATGATTAACTCAACACATTGAATAACAACTGCCATGGCCAATAGCCACATAAGGTTTAACGTTACATTACAATACAATGTTCTAGAGGTACAATGATACAAAAGTGTTTCCAAACATAAATGGAAACCATACACAAGATAACATGATACAAATAAACAGATGAATACAAAGTGTCATAACTGGCTCCAAGACAAATACAACTTTGGAGTCGCTGCAACAGCACCAATCCGCACCTCTCGATCCTTGACTGGGGACCCAATGGGGTGCTTAGCACGTTCCACCCAACCACGTGGGTCCGAAGACCCACCCCCCGTGCTAAGGAGCTGACAAGAAAGAGACCTCAACCAAGAACATCCAAACAGGGAACCACAGGACTCAACGCCATACAAAAGTATCATAAAACTCAAGGTTTACAATGACATAATCAACAACATCCAAGAGTCAACATAATAACTTAAAGTCATAAATCTCATCACATAAATCAAAGCAATGACCAGTAAACAAGTAACCAAAGGATGATCATGGAACACTTCCAAATCAAACTGAATTAATAAACATAATACAATTCCAAATTGCAATTAAACAATACAATAACATCATATCACAACACCATAAGAGTACAAGGTCATAAGTCAAATATCAATGAGATCATACAAGACCACAAAGCACAGCAAAGATGTATCAAGACAATATTCCATAAATCAATATAAGTCCAATCAACAACAATCTAAACCAACTCCCATAACATACTTCCAGAGGAACACAATAAAATAAAACACCTGGGCAACTAGGGGAGAGTGTCATCGCATAGTCCTACATGGGCTATCCTGTGCTCTTCCTCCCAACTAGAGGTGCCAGTCCCATCTATTGCTATCATGTGCCCTTCCTCCCAATTGGAGGCACGGGTCCATAGGGTGACTCATGCGGAGCCATAAACCTCTCATGAAGACGAGGTTACGACCTTGCTGACCATGGCCTTCTCAGCCTTCCATTAGTCTGCGGAAGCACTAATGAAGACGAGGCATCCATATTTTAAAATCTTATAATGATATTACTACCCAACCCTCCTAAGTTAATTATTAGGTTTTCACTTGATTACTAACTCACTCGTGGGTTATCCTGTGCCCTTCCCCTTAAACGGTGCGCCGACCCCCATGAGGAGCCACTCTCCCTAGAGACCCAACATAAAAACCAAGGGTTGTACCATCATAATTTGAACAAAGAATCACAACATAAAAGCATGCGAGGCATTACCCATCTCGCTATAAACACATAATCAAAGTCTCAACAAATCTTGTACAACCCTTTCAAAATCCTGATACCAAAACACTTGCCACTTCAAGGGCACATAAAAGGAGAGACATCAACAATAAAAACAAGCCTCTTGAAGCCTCTCAAAAAGTTTACACTAGGATTTCCCCATCAAAGAACTGCCAACAATAATAGCAAGGCCACAAGAACTATTTTCAATTCAAATATAATGAGTGAATACATCAAAATAAGATCAACAACCCCATCCAGACTACATAATCAACTTTTACAAAAAATAAATCAAAAATCCAAGAAGATCAACTACCCACAACTCATAAAAAAAATACGAGTTCCCAATTACATTACAACACCAATTAAATTACAAAGGATTCCTTGAATCAAAATTAATCTCCAAAGGCATTCATACCAACATGGAAACATCCAAAAACAATCCTTCAACAACAGAGGTAAAAGCATGCAACCAGGCATCCAAGGGAGACCTCAATTTCCTCCTCACAAGATACCCGTACAGTTGGTAAACAAATGACCTTTGACAAAATCAACAAACATGACAATAATATAATCTAATGTTTCACCAAAATAATAAAAGTGGGAAGACTACATTCAATAAGAAGCATAAACTTATCACAACCAAGAATTGCATTAGTATCCAAAATGCTCCACCACAAATTCAATTAATAAGACCCCCACAACTCAAAACAAACCAAGAATTCACCACGTAAGCTTAAATGAATAACAACACAATTTAACTTAAAGAAGATCCCCAACTCACGTCAACTCAAGAAAAGTCACAATGAAAGGATTTGTCAAATCACACGTAAATCGATGCGAACCCAACATAATGAAATCACTTCCGAAGCCAAGCAATTCCAAAGAGGAAACCACAAATAGGATACACCAAATTACCCCTTAAATGAACAATGACCATTCAAATACAATTTATGCATTCGTTCAATAAGAATTAGTTTAAAATAAATAAAGGAACTCTATAATCACATATCATAATTATCACAAGGCATATTTTATCACTCTCAGAATACTAACCCAAACAAATCAAAAGCAATAAACCTCAAAAAAAAACAATTGAACTATCATCTACAATTTCACTATTCACTTCATAAGAAATCGTTTTAACTCATTAAAGACTATATTCACATATCTTACTAACATCTCACTATGCTCATCATAAAATTGAATTAAATAAAAGAAGTTATAAAAGCATTCGAACCAATTTCTTTTATTCCCATTAAAGATTTATAATCATTCCTATAACTATATACATATATATAAACATAATTAGCCAATTAATACTCTAATGATATTTAAAAGGATAACTAATTTCACCAACACTACAATACAATGCCAATTTTCTTCTTAACTAAAACTATATGACCATCTAATTTCACTATGAAGTAAGAAATTATTCATTTATAAAAAGGCATAACTCTTTTCCCTAATATTCTAATGTTCACCAATTCACATTATTTAATATAATCATTTAGTTTTAGAATCAAAGAAATTGTTCTTTTCTAATGTTTGAAATATGCAAGTAACTATCCTCTATTCAATTTTAAACTAGGAGGTGAACCATTCTTAGATTTCTTCTATACTTAACCTTTTGAAAATAAGGCTGAAATCCTTCCACTATCTTAAAGTTATCACAATTGTCCTTACAACATTTCCCACACAAAATCCATTAAATCAAATATCAAAACATACTATTTCTATAGAAGGACTTTTATCCAACAAATGAAGTCATATTATAACCATTACATTCAAATAGATCCCTAACCCATTTACACATCTTAATCATTCAATAATTCACAAATAATTAAGAACACTTATAAATGTATATATATTCGTATATATACAAATAAACTGAGTTCAATTGTCATATAACACAGATAGTATTGTGGTACATATAATTAGATAATCAAAGATTTTAATAATAATATAACATCTCCCTTAGTCAAATATAATCTTGTCTCAAGCCTTATCGAATTAAAAACAACTGATTTCACTTCTTATCTCAGGTTGCATTGGATAGCAATAAGATGACTAGTTGCCAACCTAAAGTCTATGTGTCAAACTTTTAACATTAATGGTATCAATATAAATAGTAAACAACGACTAAAACTACTCCATGAATGGGATATATCACCCAACGTAGGCTTAAGAAACTCTCAAGTGAATGCTGCTGAAAGGTGTGATGCCATTTGACTCAGGTAGTTTATTTAAATTTTTACACCCTTCTATGTTCAAGTGCGTCGCTGTGACAGGTTATCAATGAAACCAGAGAGATTATTTAAATTTCCAAACCCCTGCAAGTCTAAAAGCTATAGCTGTGACGGGTTGCCAATGGTTTCGGGGAGGCTATTTAATTCTGTACAATGCCTCAACTCTAAACGTCGTAACAGTGACAGGTTGCCAAGTATATTCGAAAGTGAATATTGGAATTTGGAAATATCGTCATCTCCTTGCTTTATTATAGTTATTTTCAAGTGTTGCAGCTGCGATAGATTGTCAGTAGAATCAAGCAGGCTATTTAAACCTTTAAACTCCCTATTAAGTTTAAGTGCTACGGCTGAGACTAGATGACAATGAAATCAAAGAGATTACTTATGGCTTCTTTCCTTCCCTCCCCACTATTTAACAATTGAATCATATGGTTGGAAACAGAGTTAGAGTCTCCATCACACGATTTCTCCAATAATCAATTAAACCCACAAATAGTTTGATGGAAATTGTAGAGTATGGAAGCAATTAATGACAAGGATAACATGATTAGGCCCCTATTCTTAGAATTTATTGAAGAGGCTTAGAATTTTGAGAGACATCATTATTTCTTTTTATTATCTAAACAACAAGTCTAAAGCCTTATCACTAATGATCCCGCCACTACAGATGGATCAATTATTTCGGTGAAGAAGAATGGTTATAGAAGGAACTATTATTCTGATGTGGAAACAAATACAAGAAGAACGATCTATTACAGGATTACATGCGCAGAAAATAGTTATCAAATCCTTACACAAAAATACTAATTCACGGTCTATAAAAGAAAATTACTAACAACCCTCTTCCTAAATCCCTTGTTTTCTTAATAAGAAAAAAAAAAGAATCTTTCATAACAATCCATATCAAGGATTGCAAAAAAATCAAAGAAAGCGTAATATCTGTGATGTACAGTATAAAGGTTGCAAGTTTATAAATGGATGCACAAGAATCATGAAAGAATACATACCTGATCTGCACCCAAGCTTAATCAATCTCTGCGAGACTATCCTTTGATGCAGTACTACATTTATGAAGAGGCTTTAATTAAGAACTACATTTATGCTGAGCAGTTACAAAACCTTACATGCAAAATTCTATAATTAGATCTTTATGTGAAACTAATATAATATTGCATTTAATTTTGTTTATTATACTATTATTCATTACTTCCACAATCATTTATTTATTTTTATTTAATTATAATATTCAAGTTTGGTTTATTTAATTCATTTTAAACTTTAATAATATTTTATTTGAAAAAAACACAAAAGTATTATAACTTTTATTTTATTTAATACCTCAAAACACAAACCGAATAAATTAAATCAATTCAAATCATACCAATCAATACTAACTTTACAAGCGAGTCAGAGGCAACACAAGGACATCACAGACGGAGGGGCACTACATCCTCCCCCCCAAGGCTTCAACTTACTCCAGGAATTCGAGCTCAACCATAAACATGGTAACACAACAATATCAACGATCATAAGCACATCAACACCATAAATTAAAACATCAATTAAACGTTATCAAGTAAGCAATGAAAATTAGACAAACCAAAAATAAGGAAATGATACCAAAACAAAAGTGGTGGCAGGGTTGCAACCAGACCAATTTGTCAAACACTAGGACAAATGATGAACTAGGTTGGGGAAACTTTCTTGTCAGCTCCTATGTTCAATGTCAAACCCATTGGGTGTATATAATGCTCGCCCTGTCCTGACAATGCAGGTGGAATCGAGACTTAGTTCCTGCAATCCTGCATGCAAACAAACGTTGTGCACAATACATATATATCACAAATACATCGTGAGAGGAACTCCCATCATAGTAGGGCACTCGCGAGCGAGTGATACCACACTTTCCCTCCCACCAAACCACACATAATAGTCAAAACAATTCTAGTAACTCGTAAACAGTTTGCTTCTTATTAGTTAGGCAATATTCGCATAAGGATGCTAACCATAAACCTAGTGCATCTACTATATCAAAATGAATTACTACTTGAAATTATAAGTATCTATACCTACATATTACAATTACATTACCTTCATCACTACATTTCTAAAGCCAACTTCCTGTAAATAAAAAGCTACCATAGAACATTGCACATTAGTACCAATAATTCAAGTTGCATCTTAACCTCAAGATACTATATTCTACTAAAAATCATAGAATAATTATCCACAAAACCTCACATCTTGATTAAAACTCATAATTTTCACACAAAGAACTCCACTTTAACCATTATTCAACACCAAATCTCACATCAATTTCAATAAAAAGGGTAAAATTTTACACCTTCACAGATTCAAGAAAACATATTTCATCACTCAAGGACAACAAAATCGCATATTCCACGCAAAATTGACATATTCAAACACATAAAACACATCACCAAGAAACACATCACACTAAAACTCAAGGGTCCCTAGAGCATCCCCGACAGGAAGGATATCGGTGCATTGCGCACTAACCGAGGGTCCTATCCTTTCCCATCAGTTTCCTGCACCATCGACCCGACACCAGTTAACAGAACAAACTCAGGTTCACAACAATGACAAAAGAAAAGTGAAACTCACTCAAGACTCACGGGTCTAAGCACAAGGTTACATAGTGAGCACACATAGTGCCCAGTGTATGAACCTGTGCTCTCATACCATGTTGTAATGCCCCGTCATGTGAACCCCAAAGGACAATTAAACAATAATTACTGCACAATTTATTTTTTTTAAGTTAACATAACATATGTGTAATACACATTAAGTCATGACATGAATTTCATTTAAGTAGATTCACTAACACATACATCCCTTGGGGTACACAAGGAGTCATTACGCGACTTAGATCCAAACAACGACAATAAAGAATAAAAGCCAAAGATATAATCCATAACAAAGTAAACATTAACAAATGTAACACATACATGATAAATCATTGATAAGAAACCATCTGTGTACATAAATGCACCATATACATGATTAACTCAACACATTGAATAACAACTGCCATGGCCAATAGCCACATAAGGTTTAACGTTACATTACAATACAATGTTCTAGAGGTACAATGATACAAAAGTGTTTCCAAACATAAATGGAAACCATACACAAGATAGCATGATACAAATAAACAGATGAATACAAAGTGTCATAACTGGCTCCAAGACAAATACAACTTTGGAGTCGCTGCAACAGCACCAATCCGCACCTCTCGATCCTTGACTGGGGACCCAATGGGGTGCTTAGCACGTTCCACCCAACCACGTGGGTCGAAGACCGCCCCAGTGCCAAGACTAACAAGAAAGAGACCTCAACCAAGAACATCCAAGCCAGGGGAACCACAAGACTCAACGTCATACAAAAGTATCATAAAACTCAAGGTTTACAATGACATAATCAACAACATCCAAGAGTCAACATAATAACTTAAAGTCATAAATCTCATCACATAAATCAAAGCAATGACCAGTAAACAAGTAACCAAAGGATGATCATGAAACACTTCCAAATCAAAGTGAATTAATAAACATAATACAATTCCAAATTGCAATTAAACAATACAATAACATCATATCACAACACCATAAGAGTACAAGGTCATAAGTCAAATATCAATGAGATCATACAAGACCACAAAGCACAGCAAAGATGTATCAAGACAATATTCCATAAATCAATATAAGTCCAATCAACAACAATCTAAACCAACTCCCATAACATACTTCCAGAGGAACACAATAAAATAAAACACCTAGGCAACTAGGGGAGAGTGTCATCGCATAGTCCTACATGGGCTATCCTGTGCTCTTCCTCCCAACTGGAGGTGCCAGTCCCATCTATTGCTATCATGTGCCCTTCCTCCCAATTGGAGGCACGGGTCCATAGGGTGACTCATGCGGAGCCATAAACCTCTCATGAAGACGAGGTTACGACCTTGCCGACCATGGCCTTCTCAGCCTTCCATTAGTCTGCGGAAGCACTAATGAAGACGAGGCATCCATATTTTAAAATCTTATAATGATATTACTACCCAACCCTCCTAAGTTAATTATTAGGTTTTCACTTGATTACTAACTCACTCGTGGGTTATCCTGTGCCCTTCCCCTTAAACGGGGCGTCGGCCCCCATGAGGAGCCACTCTCCCTAGAGACCCAACATAAAAACCAAGGGTTGTACCATCATAATTTGAACAAAGAATCACAACATAAAAGCATGTGAGGCATTACCCATCTCGCTATAAACACATAATCAAAGTCTCATCAAATCTCATACAACCCTTTAAAAATCCTGATACCAAAACACTTGCCACTTCAAGGGCACATAAAAGGAGAGACATCAACAATAAAAACAAGCCTCTTGAAGACTCTCAAGAAGTTTACACTAGGGTTTCCCCATTAAAGAACTAACAACAATAATAGCAAGTCCACAAGAACTATTTTCAATTCAAA
The DNA here is from genome assembly GCA_007258455.2 of Sequoia sempervirens. NCBI lineage: Eukaryota > Viridiplantae > Streptophyta > Pinopsida > Cupressales > Cupressaceae > Sequoia > Sequoia sempervirens. The sequence goes on from VDFB02284953.1 coordinate 274,415, forward strand.
TATAATGAGTGAATACATCAAAATAAGATCAACAACCCCATCCAGACTACATAATCAACTTTTACACAAAATAAATCGGAAATCCAAGAAGATCAACTACCCACAACTCATAAACAAAATACGAGTTCCCAATTACATTGCAACACCAATTAAATGACAAAGGATTCCTTGAATCAAAATTAATCTCCAAAGGCGTTCATACCAACATGGAAACATCCAAAAACAATCCTTCAACAACAGAGGTAAAAGCATGCAACCAGGCATCCAAGGGAGACCTCAATTTCCTCCTCCCAAGATACTCGTATAGTTGGTAAACAAATGACCTTTGACAAAATCAACAAACATGACAACAATATAATCTAATGTTTTACCAAAATAATAAAAGTGGGAAGACTGCATTCAATAAGAAGCATAAACTTATCACAACCAAGCATTGCATTAGTATCCAAAATACTCCACCACAAATTCAATTAATAAGACCCACACAACTCAAAACAAACCAAGAATTCACCACGTAAGGTTAAACGAATAACAACACAATTTAACTTAAAGAACATCCCCAACTCACGTCAACTCAAGAAAAGTCACAATGAAAGGATTTGTCAAATCACACATAAATCGACATGAACCCAACGGAATGAAATCACTTCCGAAGCCAAGCAATTCCAAAGAGGAAACCACAAATAGGATACACCAAATTACCCCTTAAATGAATAATGACCATTCAAATACAATTTATCCATTCACTCAATAAGAATTAGTTTAAAATAAATAAAGGAACTCTATAATCACATATCATAATTATCACAAGGCATATTTTATCACTCTCAGATACTAACCCAAACAAATCAAAAGCAATAAACCTCAAAAAAAAAGAATTGAACTATCATCTACGATTTCACTCTTCACTTTATAAGAAATCGTTTTAACTCATTAAAGACTATATTCACATATCTTACTAACATCTCACTATCCTCATCATAAAATTGAATTAAATAAAAGAAGTTATAAAAGCATTCGAACCAATTTCTTTTATTCCCATTCAAGATTTATAATCATTCCTATAACTATATACATATATATAAACATAATCAGCCAATTAATACTCTAATTATATTTAAAAGGATAACTAATTTCACCAACACTACAATACAATGCCAGTTTTCTTCTTAACTAAAACTATATGACCATCTAATTTCACTATGAAGTAAGAACTTATTCATTTATAAAAAGGCATAACTCTTTTCCCTAATATTCTAATGTTCACCAATTCACATTATTTAATATAATCATTTAGTTTTAGAATCAAATAAATTGTTCTTTTCTAACGTTTGAAATATGCAAGTAACTATCCTCTATTCAATTTTAAACTAGGAGGTGAACCATTCTTAGATTTCTTCTATACTTAACCTTTTGAAAATAAGGCTGAAATCCTTCCACTATCTTAAAGTTATCACAATTGTCCTTACAACATTTCCCATACAAAATCCATTAAATCAAATATCAAAACATACTATTTTTATAGAAGGACTTTTATCCAACAAATGAAGTCATATTATAACCATTACATTCAAATAGATCCCTAACCCATTTACACATCTTAATCATTCAATAATTCACAAATAATTAAGAACACTTATAAATGTATATTTATTCGTATATATACAAATAAACTGAGTTCAATATTCATATAATACAGATAGTATTGTGGTACACATACTTAGATAATCAAAGATTTTAATAATAATATAACATCTCCCTTAGTCAAATACAATCTTGTCTCAAGCCTTATCGAATTAAAAACAACTGATTTCACTTCTTATCTCAGGTTGCATTGGATGGCAATAAGATGACTAGTTGCCAACCTAAAGTTTGTGTCAAACATTTAACATTAATGGCATCAATATAAATAGTAAATAGCGACTAAAAATACTCCATGAATGAGATATATCACCCAACGTAGGCTTAAGAAACTCTCAAGTGAACGCTGTTGGAAGGTGTGATGCCATTTGACTCAGGTAGTTTATTTAAATTTTTACACCATTCTATGTTCAAGTGCGTCGCTGTGACAGGTTATCAATGAAACCAGAGAGATTATTTAAATTTCTACACCCCTGCAAGTCTAAAAGCTATAGCTGTGACAGGTTGCCAATGGTTTCAGGGAGGCTACTTAATTCTGTACAATGCCTCAACTCTAAACGCCATAACAATGACAGGTTGCCAAGTATATTAGAAAGTGAATATTGGAATTTGGAAATATCGCCATCTCCTTGCTTTATTATAGTTATTTTCAAGTGTTGCAGCTACGATAGATTGTCAGTAGAATCAAGCAGGCTATTTAAACCTTTAAACTCCCTATTAAGTTTAAGTGCTACGACTGAGACTAGATGACAATGAAATCAAAGAGATTACTTATGGCTTCTTTCCTTCCCTCCCCACTATTTAACAATTGAATCATGTGGTTGGAAACAGAGTTAGAGTCTCCATCACATGATTTCTCCAATAATCAATTAAACCCACAAATAGTTTGATGGAAATTGTAGAGTATGGAAGCAATTAATGACAAGGATAACATGATTAGGCCCCTATTCTTAGAATTTATTGAAGAGGCTTAGAATTTTGAGAGACATCATTATTTCTTTTTATTATCTGAACAACAAGTCTGAAGCCTTATCACTAATGATCCTACCACTACAGATGGATCAATTATTTCGGTGAAGAAGAATGGTTATAGAAGGAACTATTATTCTGATGTGGAAACAAATACAAGAAGACTGATCCATTACAGGATTACATGCGCAAAAAACAGTTATCAAATCCTTACACAAAAATACTAATTCACGGTCTATAAAAGAAAATTACTAACAACCCTCTTCCTAAATCCCTTGTTTTCTTAATAAGAAAAAAAAATAAAAATCTTTCGTAACAATCCATATCAAGGATTGCAAAAAAATCAAAGAAAGCGTAATATCTTTGATGTACAATATAAAGGTTGCAAGTTTATAAATGGATGCACAAGAATCACGAAAGAATACATACCTGATTTGCACCCAAGCTTAATCAATCTCTGCGAGACTATCCTTTGATGCAGTACAAGAGTAGCCTATATGAAACAATATCCCCCTCAATTCTACCCATTCCATAAGCTAAATATAGTTATTATTTATTTTGCATATTCTACAGTTTTCTTCGACTTCCAGATGCTCTAAAGCTGTAGTTTCTTTCAACAAGTTTCAGTTATGAAGAGGCTTTAATTAAGAACTACATTTATGCTAAGCAATTACAAAACCTTACATGCGAAATTCTATAATTAGATCTTTATGTGAAACTGACATAATATTGCATTTAATTTTGTTTATTATACTATTATTAATTACTTCCATAATCATTTATTTATTTTTATTTAATTATAATATTCAAGTTTGATTTATTTAATTCATTTTTAACATTAATAATATTTTATTTGACAAAAACACAGAAGTATTATAACATTTATTTTATTTAATACCTCAAAACACAAACCGAATAAATTGAATCAATTCAAATCATGCCAATCAATACTAACTTTACAAGCAAGTCAGAGGCAACACAAGGACATCACAGACGGACGGGCACTACAACACTGATATACTAAGATGAGGGGTGAAACAATATTCTTTAAAATTTCATCCCAATTAATGATTGTTGATGTTAAGTTAAATCAATTAATAATTCCATTAATTGAAAAAAATATGAGAGAAGATAAGCACACACACAATAACAAAAATGACACCATATTTATGTGGAAAACCCCATAGAGGAAAAACTATGGTGAGAAATGCTTCTAGGAGCTACTATCCTAATCCAACCTCACAAGTAAATTTAATAATTAAAATTTTTATTTTGGGCTACAACCCAAGGAAGCAACTATTCCTTGAATTTATTTTAGGGGCTAAAACCCTAGGAAGCTACTAATCCCTAAACAAAAAAAGGGAGGAACTAAATTATGATTAGATTTATGGCTTCAACCACTTAGAGTCATCAATTCTAGTCATTAGGTTTTTGGTGGATCTCTTGATGCTTTGCTCATGCACTCATTGATCTTCACACATTTCCATCAACATCTACACATCATTGATCTTTTATATATATCACCCACATCCTTTTAAAATACAAATTCAGTCAGCCCTAAACAAGAAATTATGGAACTTGTAGCATGTCACGCTACATCTTCATTGGTAGTGTATAAAAATAATAATAAAAATATTTACATTTCTTCTAGATGAGTTGGTATGGACCATACAACATCTTCAATCAATCCTTGAACTCTACTTAACCTTGAATTAGTGGATCACATCATTAATATACCTTAGTTGGCCTCAACAAAAGCATATCTTCACAAAATAACTTGAACCATTTGTGTGGCACTTGTCATAAGAAATATCTTCATGCACTTCATACATTGGATACTATGAGATATGTGAAGTTTCCACACAAATGTATACTATTGATCATGAAAGCTAGCACTTCTCTAAACAACCTTATGGAAAATTCAATGAATGGGGGACCTTATTGTTCTTCACTGAATGACCTCTAGAATTTTTAAGGAATCCAACTCTTCCTTTTGTTTAGGGAAAAGAAGGAAATGCAAAAATAAAACCTAATTAAAGTGATGCACCAAAGCTTTTACAATATTTAAAAACTCGGATAGGTTCCTAATTCTGATAAAATGAATAAATAATCCCACAAAACCTTAATATTTTGAAGTAGAATGAGCAAGTAAGGCCTATACAAGAACATGGAATTCATTAAATACTTTTGTGGGAAGCACCCATTAAGGTTAGACAAAATATAAGGAATCAAAGATTGAACAAGATGTTTCAGACCCTTATAGAACTTCTCTTCCCCAACAACATCATATGAAATCTAACATAATTTCAACAAGAAAAGAAAGAGTATCAAAACCTTTTCCAATTCTTATGAATTTAGGCTAGAAAAATATAAAAGATGGAACTAAGAATCAATTATCAAGACTATATCTGAAGAGGTAAAATGACACAGAGTATTTAGCATGTAGGAATAGAGAATAAATTGCAAAGTAAAGGTCACATATGCATAGTCTAATATTATTTTCTTCCTTCTATTGCTTGATCTTGTAGAATATTGCAAAAACACTAAGATCAGATAACTGATACAAATAGTTATCTCAAAATTGATTATGAAATCGCTATAGAGCATACAAGCATACAAGCACATAACACTCTTCACTACCAAAACAAAAAACCCTAACAAGTGGCATCGAAATGCAGTACTAAAATCTAATCAAACATCAAATCTGATCATGAAGATCTGTGTAATAAAAACCCAGCGACTTTAATAATGTCAATCAACATAAAAACTTGTGAGATGGATACCACAAGAGTTGCGAAAAGATCCCTCCTGCCAGAAGAATAAATGTCTTGATAAAATTTGATCTGATCATCTACAAGTAGCAACGACATTACCAAAATGGACACTAGCCCTTGATATTATGAAAGAGTAAAATAATTTTGACACTCGACAACACCCACAAAGACACTGCTCCTGATAATGAAGAACCCCACCTGACAAAAAATAGGCAACGTGACACATTGGCGGGTGTTCCTCAAACTTTTCTTGAGAATCTTGTGGAAAAACCCTATAGGGTGGCCATGTGTCCAGCTTGGTTCCTGAAAGTAGTATGATATTCACAAAACCATGTAGCCACTACGTGGCACCATTCCAATCTTTTTAGAAAAAAGTAACCACGTGACCTCCAAAAGATGTGCTAGTGCGACACATGGTGAGGTGAACATAAAAAGTTAAAAAGATGGAAACCTTCAGGGCTGAAAGATCAAAGAGAAAAACGCTATCATGTTTAGACAAAAAATAGCTCCACAATTTCTTATGACACACAAGGGGCCTTTTCCCATAGAGGCATGAACCCAAAGAAAAATAAATGAAAAAATGGAGGAAAAGAGATCTATGATCCTAAGAGTTTGACGAAGATAAAATGCACATATTCCCTGTCTTTATCAGAAGGCAGAGCCAATACATGTAGAATATCAAAAGCTCGGTCCAAATAAAGTATCTTCTTAAAGGATACTTCTCACATTTTGGCATGTGTTGCTTCGATGCGGAAAGAGCCAGGATAGGAGGAGAAGTATCTCTTCAATTTTTTTGGTTGTAGGTGATGAGCTTAATTTCAGAGTATCAACTGATCATACTACTTGACCTCTAATGCTTCCTTGATCTACTCCTCAGTTAACACAGCTCCATTAGGCAAGAATGGAGAAGCTAATTCTAACTGGAATAAAACTTTAAAATCCTCTCATTTTTCCAACCTTCTCAATCAATGCAATCTAGCAGTTCTTGCTCCTCTAGGTGACCTGGTTGTAAATAATTAATTCATTTTCTTTTTTTGTAGCTACTCTTCAATTTGAAATCTCAGTGCTTGTTAGAGTCTCTTCAGTCAACTTATAAAGTTTGACTATTAAATTTATCAACTCCACAAAATAAGGGATTCCTGTATGTAGGATACAGTCGACTACTCGACCAAATGTTGCATTAAGTTCTTACACATCTACCTTGAACCTTAGAGATAGTTTCAGGCCTACTATTGCAACTTTGATTTTTTCAAAATAGGAGGAAAACAATCTTTCCAGAATGGGGATATATTCAGCCCTCCATACCATAGTGAGTTCTTGTTGAAACAACTATTCTTTAGCCTTTATGTCCTCCTTCAATTGATCAATTATTTCAAGGGCACCTAAAATCTTCACACAACCTTCCTACCTCTTTGTTGTGGTCCTATAGACTAGACTCAAAATTTGGCTTCTCTCATTTCTCTACATTAATTTCCATCTAGGCCCTTCAGAACTCCTCCTAGAATTGGATTTCTAGATGTTGGGGATCCCTCTATCTTTGTTCCTAGAGACTCAAAATAGTGGATAACTCCCACTATAATTTCTGCAATTCTCTTAGCCTTTCTTCAAGTTGTTTCTTAATTGTTTCACTAGAGCCTTTTTCATCTGTAGCTTGGGATCAATCATTAGCCAATTCTCCTTGTATCTCATTCCTTTCTTTTTCAATTTTCTCACCTAGTTTCCTCATTTGATCTAAAGCTTTAGACCATTTGCTTTGTATTTCCTATAGCTCCTTTCGCAATTCTTTGCATATATTATCTTGTTGGTCTGATATGTTAGCAAACTCCTTTTTTTTTTCTACCATTCCTTTGTAACCTCTTGCATTTTGGCCTTTAAATCTTCTACCACTCTACACTTAGTCTAGACCTCATGTGTCATCCTTTCTACCTCGCCTAAAATTTGATCCTTCTATATTTGAACAACCTTAAGTGACATAACAGATTTGCTTCATTGATACTATGTCTACCTCAAATAGGCAATCTCCATATTTTTTTCCTTCATCTCCACTTGATTCATGTCAACCATAGCCTTCACATTTACCAAGTACACTTCATGAATTTTCAATTTTCCCTCTAAGCTCATGTAGTTAGTGTATACCACCTTTTGTGTGGCCTTGGTGAGGCTTATCTTATCACGAGGAATTTCTTCACTTAGATTTAGGCCTATGACTTGGATCTCATAATCCTTGTTTTTCATTTCTCCTTCATTTTCCTCTTCATCGAAACACATCTCTAGCTTTAGTGCGATTAGAGCTAATGTGGCCTTTGCTAATTTCTTTGTTTTCTCTCACTATGAGCCTGCTTAGACAACTCTATTTGGGTCTAGATATTTTGAGGAGAATCGATACTTTGTGCAACAATAGGGACACTAAAAGTAAGGCCATAAAGGTTGGTGTGAGGTGTATTTCCAACTAATTTTCCCTAGGAAGAAACTATTGGACAAGGTAGAATGCCTCACAAATTTTGAGCGGAATGTGGAGTGCTCATTAGGGTAAGGGGAGGAGTGGTTAAGAACATAGGAATATTCCTAGAAGTGGGCAATTGTGATGAAATTTATACATTGGTTTGCTTCAAGGTAAAAACTTGGGCCTCAAACATAGTAGTCAAGATTTTCATTATAGCTGTAATGGAGGACACATTAGTAAATGAGGTTGGGGTTGTATCCAAAATAAGTAGTTCGACATCAACCAGTGGAAGATTTTATGCTTGGGATGGAATGCTTGGAGACACCAATGAGGCAGTAAAAGAAAGAATAGTGGATGCAAAACTTACTTGATCCATGGGAGCTACAGATGCTTGTGAGACATAATTTACTTCTTCATCTTCCTTCTCCAAAAGTCACTACCTATCTAATCCTTGGATTCTTATCTTCTTCATGAAGGGTGTGCTCGTTTCTTCAAGTCAATCTACTGCTTACCTTAACGAGCCTTCAATTCCCTGACCTGTTGAAACCTTCATTATAAATCATTAGTTCAACTTTTCCTTTGTTGGTATCTTGATAGATGAGGAGATCTACAAATCCATTCCTTGTGGTGCTTACTTTTCCTTTCCTTTTCCTGTTTTGACCATCAGGGGTGCCGAGTTGGAACCTTGGTCAAACTCATAGTTGGAATCTTCGTTAGATCTTTGGTTAGAATTGGAATCGATCTCCTTATTGTAAATTTCTTCGAATATTTTTTCTATAAGGACCATTTTGTGTAGGGCGCCTACTTGCTTGATTTCCTATCGATACCTTTAGAAATTGGTCATTTTTCTCTAATATCACCCCTTTTTCTTTAGTTGTTGCTTGATAGATTTGTCCATATAGATGCTTGACTTTAAATCTTCCAAGATTTTATAGAATGTGAGAAATTGGGGCCATGCAAATGGTAGTAAGGCCAAGTTGACATGGGAATCTTTTGTATCTTCAATTGTATTTTTCTTTGTGTCCCAATATGGTCACGACTCATTCTTAAATCATAGGTGCCCCTTCAAATTGTATTTCCACTTGTCATAGATGAGACCTAGGCTAAGATAGGCCAATTTTTCCTATGATTCTCTCTTTGCGAGTGTCACCTTGCACTAGCCAATAGTGAGGGGAACCAGATGAAGCATCATCTTCTTATTCATAGTGCCATATGCATTATCTATGATTGTTAATTTTCAATACATTTCCAGGATGAGTGTCTTGCTTGTTACACACCTTGGTAGCCAAAAGGTTTCCCTTGTAAACCCATGTAGTCTAAAGAAATAAAACTATGGACCACAAAAATAGTCAAATGGGGGTTGGTTTTCCCTCATCCAAACCAAATTTTCATGAGGGAAACTATTTATAGTTTGTCAAGCCAAATGATCTTGAAGAATGAGATTTTTTTTTTTTGGAAAATGTATAATAATTAGATATGTTTAAAAGCACATGGGTCCATATCGAGACTGGTTTGAATAACTTTGATGGATTCCAAAGATTGAGTGGAAATTGCTTCCCAAAAATATTAAGGTTTTGATGCAAGATCAATTGTACAAGAAAAGTGGAATACCTAAACTTATATGAATGTTTGTATTATGTTAGTTGCTCGAGCATCCTTTCTGTAATTGCCTCAATAAATTCAAAATGAAAATTTCTCCTTTTCTTTCTAAGAATGAAAGTTACACCCATTTGATATTTGAAAACATCATTATTGTGCTCCATGATGTATATGAATGAAAGCATTGAGAAGACATCTTGCAAATCTGAGTTAAATTCGCTAAATGCTAAGAGAAAACTAGGCCTTGCATTAGTGTGTTTTCATTTGGTCTTGGAGCATCTCTATAAAAATACACTGTGGTTCTTCTTGTATGATAGAATTCCTCCATCTCTGTCCTTGAGAAGGCTTCAACTGCAAGGTCAGAGGGATATATAACATCTCTTTAATGACTTCTACAGTCATGGTGATCTTCAATTTTTTGTTGTTGATGACCCCAGTGTCTTTTTTTAGCTTCTTTGCACAAATATCTACCAACTCAAGGGATGGGTGTGTTGAGGGTAACATATATTGAGGCAAACCACAATTCCAAAGGTTTACTCTAAGGTTCTCAGTGTTCTGAACTTTTAATCTAGAAACCCTTCTCTGTAGGGATCCCTCCTATAGACTTCTAGGATTTTTTTGTAGTCTTAGATCAAAGATATTATCCACGAGGTACGTGCAAGATCATGATGGGCCAAAAAGTGGCGATATGATGGGTATGTGTAGGGTATGTTGTTGACGAATTTTTTTACACAAAATTGATGAAACGAAAAGGGTTTTTAAAGGAGATTCTCAGCTTTCCATCAATATAAATTATGCTTTACTTTGAATTTAATAAATTATTATTATTCATTTTCTATTTGAATTATGACTATAGTCCTAATTGATAGGCTGATTGAAAAACATCTATATCTTTCAAACTATATCACATTTTTTGAATCCAAAACATGCATCAGATATATACTTTTCATACTATAAGATTTAAAAAAAAAAAAATGAATTTCATGAAGTTCTAGCCAAGTTAAGATGGTTAGACTATGAGACTTTTTATTTTTTTAAAGTTGCAATAAAAAATTCATAAGTAATTATCTACTTGGAAAAAAATTATAGAAAAATATTCATAACATCAGGACATGAGTTCTCTACTTATATCTAAAATCTTATAAAAAAATATTAACATTTTATTGTTCTTAGGGTGGTCAGACATGCACCTACTTATTTTTTCCCTGAAATTTAAGTACTACTGCATTGAAATTTCAAATTTTCACCAATTTTTTTTTTTTTTAAATGAAACTAGTAGTTTAGAAACTACATTCAATTTGCTAAAGATTCTATTCTTACATATTTTTGAAATAAGATAGATAACTTATTGAAATTTTTATGTCAAGTTGCCTAACTCTAATTTTTCTAAATTTTTCACCACTTAAGGGCCTATTTTTTCCATGATGATCCTACATATACCCCACAAAGTCGATGATTGATTCTGGTTCGATGTGATTGCTAGGATTTATGAATTTGGTGTAACGAAAAAATTCATTCCTTTGGCATCTATTTGTTGGCATATGAAACATTTGTGAAGATATCAACATAGTCTAGGGAAGAAAAAGGGATTTAGTGCCCCTACCAGATGATGACGCTTTAGCAACCATTTCTTCATGGATTTCAAAGGAATCTAAAATATCCCTACTTATACACGAAATAATTTTCACCCTTGCTTCACACGTAGAATAATATTTCCCTCGCTATTCAATTTTCATCTAAAGCATATGGAATGAATTCATGGCCATCATAAATAACCCTTTGAGTGCTACCAATGAAGGTGATACATGTGTAATAAATGCTTTCCTTCTAGGGAAGTGTAACTTCTATTTTTGGAAGGTATTTTGAGTATATTTCTTGGACCATTTTTTAAGAAGGATAGCCTTGAGAAATGGGCAACATAATTGGAAAATAATTTTACATTAAATATGTAGGAGGTGGTGTTTAAAACAATTTTTTCACACAAAAAATTTGGCTAGTGATCACAAAGGTGGAAAAACACATGGAAAAAAGTCGCATGTTCGACATAAATGCTAGCACCTATATTAATTATAAAAATCCTTTAAAATCCCCTTTATATGTTTTTCCATTTACTTTTCATCACCAACTTGTATTTCTCATTATTGTTTCGATAGAGAAAAGGTTTTTCGTTCAAGAACTTTCTGGCCTGATTTTTCCTATAAAAATACTTATCATGTTTGCAATCTCTTTCTTTTTCATTCTAAGAGGTATGGGTAGTCTGATGAGGCTTATGAGCTAGAAGAACCAAGTGGTTACTACGAAATAAGGGTGACTTGACCATTATCTCATTCAAGTGGGTGTTGGGGAGAGACTTTGTCACAAATTCAAACCACTATTGTACCAACACAGATATCATCTCACAGTTCATGGCATCCTTGTTGGACTTGAATGTTTCTAAGTCGTAAGCTGTAGAGCTCTGTAAGAGTATTTTTTTCAAGGAGTATCTGGTAGGGATCAAAGATTTTATCATTGTGGTAGTCCTAGGCCTTGGCATTCCTTCAGCCATGAACCTCTAACACAACATTGATAATTCCTAATTGGTTTCATGGCTTCCTTTTCATTCTAGCTTCTATATAATTACTTTGGAGCAGCATCACCAATGGGTGAGGCCTGCCAGCTCACTTCTTCTCAAGGTGAGTAATGTCGAGTCAATTTTTGATGTGGAGTGGTACACTACCTTTTCGAATTTGGTGTATCATCCTATTGGGGTGGTGGTAGACATTAACGAATTACACCCAGTCAGACTCTTTGGAGCTATGTGTTGAAGACCACACTTCCATATCCTCATAAGCCTTCTAAAAATATCATCGTGTTTTATGCCTATTGAGACCTGAAGGTCAAACTTCACCCTAACTAGGTTATTACCTCAAACAATTTTTGGTTATAAAGAAGAATATCCTTTTTCCCATTTTGAAAAAGAAAAAATTCTTGTATCTTTTGCTACTCAAAGCTTTCCAAAGCTCTTCCTATCTCAAAAATATGCCTAAGCACCCCAAAAGAAAGAGTATCAAAATATTTTCCAATTCTTATGAATTTAAGCTAGAAAAACATAAAAGCTACAACTAAGAATCAATTATCAAGACTATATTTGAAGAGGTAAAATGACAGAGTATTTAGCATGTAGAAATAGAGAATAAATTGCAGAGTAAAGGTCACATATGCATAGTCTAATATAATTTTCTTCCTTCTATTGCTTGATCTTGGAGAATATTGCAAAAAAAATAAGGTCAGATAACTAATATAGATAGTTATCTCAAAATTGATTATGAAATCAGTACATAGCATACGAGAATACAAGCACATAAAACTCTTCACTTCCAAAAATAAAAACCCTAACAAGTGGCCTCAAAATGAATGAACATTAAAATCTAATCAAACATCAAATTTGATCATGAATATTTTAGTAATAAAAATTGAGCTACTTTAATAATGTCAATCAACATAACAACTTGTGAGATGGATACCACAAGAGTTGCAAGAAGATCCTTCCTATTAGAAGAATAAATGTCTTGATAAAATTTGATCCAATCGTCTACAAGCAGCAATGACATTACCAAAATGGAGACTAACCCTTGATATTACGAAAGAGTAAAACAATTTTGACACTCGACAACACCCACAAAGACATCGCTCTTGAAAGTGAAGAACCCCACCTAACAAAAAATAGGCAATGTGGCACATTGGCAAGTGTTCCTCAAAATTTTCTTGAGAAGCTTGTAGAAAAACCCTACAGGATGGCCATGTGTCTGGCTTGGTTCCTGAAATTAGTACGATATTCAAAAAACCACACACCCACTACGTGGCACCATTCCAAGATTTTTAGAAAAAAGTAACCACATGACATCCAAAAGATGTGCAAGTGCAACACATGGTGAGGAAAACATCAAAAGCTAAAAAGATGGAAACCTTTAGGGCTAAAAGATCAAAGAGAAAAACACTAACATGTTTAGAGAAAAAATAGCTCCATTATTTCTTGTGACTCACAAGGGGCCTTTTCCTATAGAGGCATGAACCCAAAGAAAAATAAATAAATAAATGGAGAAAAATAGATTTGCGATCCTCTGAGTTTGAGGAAGATAAAATGCACATATTCCCAGTCTTTATCAGAAGGCAGAGCCAATGCATGTAGAATATCAAAATCTCAGTCCAAATCAATTATCTTCTTAAAGGATACCTCTCCCATTTGGCATGTGTTGAGCTCTGATGTGGAAAGAGCCAGTGTAGGAGGAGAAGTATCTCTTCAATTTTTTTGGTTGTAGACGATGAGCTCAATTTTAGAGTATCAACTGATCATATTGGTTGACCTCTAATGCTTCCCTGATTTTCTCCTCGGTTAACACATCTCCAATAGGAAAGAATGGAGAAGGTAATCCCAACTAGAATAAAACTTTAAAATCCTCTCTCATTTTTCCAACCTTCTCAATCAATGCAATCTAGCAGTTCCTTCTCCTCTACGTGGCTTGGTAGTAAACAATTAATTGATTTTCCTTTCGATTAGCTACTCTTCAGTTCAAAATACTAGTTCTTCTTAGAGTCTCCTTAGTGAACTTATAAAGCTTGACTATTAAATTTCTCAACTCCTCAAAATAAGGGATGTCTATATGTAGGATCCAATGGACTACTGGACCAACTTTTGCATTAAGCTCTTACGCATCTACCATGAACCTTAGAGCTAGCTTTAGGGAGATACTATTGCAACTTTGATTTTTTCCAAATAGGAGGAAAACAATCTTTGTAGAATGGGGATATATTCAGCCCTCCATACCATGGCGAGTTCTTGTTGAAACTATTAATCTTTAGCCTTTATGTCTTCATTCAATTGATCAATTATTTGAAGGGCACCCAAAATCTTCACACAACCTTCCTACATCTTTGTTGTGGTCCTATATACTAGACTCAAAATTTTGTTTCTCTCATTTCTCTACATTAATTTCAATTTAGGCTCTTTAGAACTCCTCCTAGAATTGGCTTTCTAGATGTTGGAGATCCCTCTATCTTTGTTCCTAGAGACTTGAAATGGTGGATAACTCCTACTATAATTTTTTCAATTCTCCTAGCCTTTCTTCGAATTGTTTCTTAATTTTTTAACTGCCGCATTTTTCATCCATAGCTTGGGATCAATAATTAGCCAATTCTCCTTCTATCTCATTCCTTTCTTTTTAAATTTTCTTAGCTAGCTACCTCATTTGATCTTAAGCTTTAGACCATTTTCTTTGTATTTCCTATATCTCCTTTTCAATTCTTTGCATATATTATCCTGTTGGTCTGATATGTTAGCAAAATCCTTTTTCTTTCACTATCATTCCTTTGTAACCTATTGCATTTTTTCCTTTAAATCTTCTACTGCTCTACACTTAGTCTAGACCTCATGCGTCATCCTTTCTACCTCACCTAGAATTTGATCCTTCTCTATTTGAACAACCTTAAGTTACATAACCTTTTTGCTTCATTGATCTTGTGTATACCTCAAATAGGAAATCTCCATGTCTTATTCCTTCATCTCCACTTGATTTATGTCAACCATAGCCTTCACATTTACCAAGTACACTTCATGATTTTTCAATTTTGTATCCAACCTCATGTAGTGGGTGTATACCACCTTTTGTGTGGCCCTAGTGAGGCTTATCTTATCACGAGGAATTTATTCACTTACATTTAGGCCTATGATTTGGATCTCATAATCTTCATGTTTAATTTCTCCTTCTAGCTTGGAGACTACTCGCTTAGTGGATGAAATCATCAAAGACCTTCACTCTTCATCAAAACACATCTCTAACTTTAACATGATTAGAGCTATTGTGGCCTTCACTAATATCTTTTGTTTTCTCTCGCTGTGAGCCTACTTAGACAACTCTATTTGGGTTTGGAGATTTTGAGGAGAATCAATACTTTGTGCAACATAGGGACACTCAAAGGGAGGCCGTAAAGGGTGGTGCGAGGTGTATTTCCAGCTACTTTTCCCTAGGAAGAAACTATTGGAAAAGCTATTGGTGAGAAAGGTAGAATGCCTCACAAATTTTGAGTGGAATGTGGTGTGCTCATCGGGGTAAGGGGAGGAGTGGTTAAGAATAAAGGCATATTCCTAGAAGTGGGAAATGGTGATGAAATTTATAGCATCGTTTGTTTCAAGGTCAAACCTTGGGCCTCAAACAAAGTAAATGAGGTGGGGGTTGTATCCAAAATAAGTAGTTCGACATTGACCAGTGGAAGATTTTATGCTTGGGATGGAATGCTTGGAGATACCAATGAGGCAGTAAAAGAAAGAACAGTGGATGCAAAACTTACCTGATTCATGGTAGTTGTAGATGCTTGCAAGACATAATTTACTTCTTCATCTTCTATCTCCAAAAGTTACTGCCTACCAAATTCTTGGATTCTTCTCTTCTTCATGAAGGGTGTGCTCATTTCTTCAAATCCCTCTACTGTTGACCTTGACAAGCCTTCAGTTACTTGACCTATCAAAACCTTCATTATAAATCATCAGTTCCATTTTTCCTTTGTTGGTATGTTGATAGATGAGGAGATCTACGAATCCATTCCTTGTTATGCTTTTTTTCCTTTCCTTTTCTTGTTTTGACCATTAGGGGTGGCAAGTTGGAACCTTGGTCAAAATCTTAGTCAGAATCTTGGTTAGATCATTGGTTAGAATTAGAATCAACCTCTTTACTGTAAATTTCTTCAAAAATTTGGTCTGTGAGGACCATTTTGTGTAGGGTGCTTACTCACCTGATTTCCTATCGATAGCTCTAAAAATTAGTCATTTTTCTCTCATATCACCACTTTTCCTTTAGTTGTTGCTTGACAGATTTGTCCATATAGATGATTGACTTGAAATCTGCCAAGATTTGATAGAATGTGAGCCATGGGGGCCATGCAAATGGTAGTAAGGCCAAGTTGACATGGGAATCTTTTGTATCTTCAACTTTTTTTTTCTTTATGTCCCAATATGGCTGCGACTCATTCTTAAATGATAGGTGCCCCTTCAGATTGTATTTCCACCTGTCATAGATGATACCTAGGCTAAGATAGGCTAATTTTTCCTATTCTTCTCTCTTTGCAAGTGTCACCTTGCACTAGTGAATAGTGAGGGGAACCAGATAAAGAATCATTTTCGTATTCTTGGTTCCATAGGAATTATCTATGATTGTTAATTTCTAATACATTTCTAGGATGAGTGTCCTGCTTGTTACACACCTTGGTAGCCAAAAGGGTTCTTCTAAAAACCCATGTAGTCTAATGAAATAAAAATTTGGACCACAAAAATAGTCAAATGGGGGTTGGTTTTCCCTCATCCAAACAAAATTTTCATGAGGGAACCTATTTATAGGTTGTCAAGCCAGATCTTGAAGAACATGATTTAATTTTTTTTTGGAAAACCTATAATAATTAGATATGTTTAAAATCGCATGGGTCCATATCGAGACTAGTTTGAATAACTCTGGTGGATTCCAAATGTTGAGTGGTAATTTCTTCCCTAAAAACTTAAGGTTTGGATGCAAGATGAATTGTTCAAGAAAAGAGGAATACCTAAAGCTATATGAATGGTTGTATTATGTTGGTTTCTAGAGCATCCTTTTTGTAATTGCCTTAATAAAGTCAAATTGAAAATTTCTCCTTTTATTTTTAAGTATGAAAGCTAAAACCATTTGATATTTGAAAACATCATTATAATTTTGCTCCATGACATATATGAATGCAAGCATTGAGAATACATCTCATAAATCTGAGTTGAATTCACTAAATGCCAAGAGAAAACTGAGCCTCGCATTAGTGTGTTGCATTTGGTCTCAGCTCTATAAAAATCCATTGTGTTTTTTCTTGTACGATATAAATCATACATCTTTTTTCTTGAGAAGGCATCAATTGCTAGGTCAGAGGGATACATAACATCTCTCTAACAACTTCTGCACTAATGGTGATCTTTAATTTTTTGTTGTTGATGACCCAAGTGTCTTTGTTTAGCTTCTCTACACAAATATCTACTAACTCAAGGAATGGGTGTGTTGAGGGTAACATATATTGAGGTAGACCACAATTACAAAGGTTTACTCTAAGGTTCTCAATGTTCCCAACTTTTAATCTAGAAAGTCTTCTCTATAGGGATCCCTCTCGTACACTTTTAGGATTTGTGTGTAGTCTTAGATCAAAGTTATTGTCCGCAAAGTTGATCATTGATTCTAGTTCAATGTGGTTTCCAGGCTTTATGAATTTGGTGTAAGGAAAATTTAATTCTTTTTGCATGCATCTGTTGTCATAGGAAACATTTGTGAAGATATTGACATAGTCTAGAGAAGAAAAATGGATTTACTTCTCATACTAGAGGATGATGCTTTAGCCACCATTTCTTCATGGATTTCAAAGGAACCTACAAGAACCATGCTTCTACACCAAATAATTTTCACCCTTGCTTCACACTTAGAATAATTTTTCTCTCGTTGTTCAATTTTCATCTAAAGCATACGGAGTGAAAGCATGGCCATCATAAATAACCCTCTAAGTGCTACCAATGAAGGTGATATGTGTGTAGTAAATGCCTTCCTTCTATGGAAGTGTAACTTTTGTTTTGGGAAGGTAATTTGAGTATATTTCTTGCACCATTTCTTAAGAAGGATAGCCTTGAGAAACAGGCAACATAATTAGAAAATAATTTTACATTAAATATGTAGGAAGTGGTGTTTAAAATAGTTTTTTCACACAACAAAGTTGGCTAGTGATAACAAAGGTGGAAAAACACATGGAAAAAACTCACATGTTCAGCATAAATGCTAGCACCTGCATTAATTATAAAGATCCCTTAAAATCCCCTTCATACAATTTTCCATTTTGTTTTCATCACCAACTTGTATTTCTCATTGTTGTTTTGATAGAGGAAAGGTTTTTTTTCAAAAAAAAATTGGCTTTATTTTTCCTATAAAAAGAATGCTCTTCCTATAAAAAATACTTATCATGTTTTCAAGCTCTTTCTTTTGCATTCTAAGAGGTATGGGTACTCTATTGAGGCTTCTAAGCTAGAAGAACCAAGTGGCTACTACGAAATAACGGTCACTTGATGATTATTACATTCAAGTGGGTGTTGGGGAGAGACTTTGTCATGGATTGTAACAACTATCATACCGACACAAACATCATCTCATGGTTCATGGCATCCTTGTTGGACCTAAATTTTTATAAGTCGTAGGTGGTAGAGCTCTATAAGACTATGTTTCACAAGGAGTATCTGATGGGGCTTAAAGAGGTTGTCATTGTGGCAGTCTTAGGCCCTCGCATTCCTTCATCCATGAACCTCTAACACAACATTGATAATGCCTAATTGGTGCCCTGGCATCCTTTGCTTTCTGGCTTCTAGACAATTACGTTGGAGCAGCATCACCAATGGGCAAGGCCTACCAACTCATTTCTTCTTAGGTTGAACAATGTCGACTAAAATTTTGACATGAAGTGGTACACTACCTTTTAGAATTTGGTGTATCACATCCTATTGGGGCGGTGGTGGACATTAACGAATTATCCCTAGTCAGATTCTTTGGAGCTATGTGTTGAAGACCTCACTACCATATCCTCATAAGCCTTTTGAAAATATCATCATTTTTTGTGCCTATTGAAACCTAAAGGTCAAACTTCACACTAACCAAGTTGTTACCTCCAACGATTTTTGGTCATAATGAAGAATATTGTTTTGGCCATTTTGAAAAAAAACAACTTCCTGTATCTTTTTCTACTCAAAGCTTTCCAAATCTCTTTCTTTCTCAAAAATATGCCTAAGCACCCCGACTATATGTAAAATATATTACATAAATGAAATATAGTCTTTTTCATCATTTTTGTATCTTGTGTCTTATTTACAAAAATAGCCTATTTTATAAATTTTATACATATGGTACATAAAGTATAAAATCTACAAAAAAACAAACCATGAGTTTTTAATTGAACAATTTTAAATTAATATCATTTACCAATATCCCCTTAACATTCCCATTCATATCCTTTAATTCATAGGCATTTCTCACCTTACATTTTGAAATGCAAAAAGGTCCCTTCCACAAAGAGTCAAATTTAGCATGTTGCCCTAGTTTAGCGGCATGCTCATCATACTTTAAGACGATGCTTCCTTCTTTTAAAGTCGTGTTGGAAGTCATTTTATCAAACCACCATTTAACCACCTATTGGAAATTTATCATGGAATTTAATGTATTTTCCCTTATTTCCTGAAGGCTTAGTAGTTCAACTAGCCTTACTTCCATTTCATCATTTTCCTCAACTTTTAAAGACTTAAAAAGTTGTAATGTCAAAATTTCCATTGAGATAGGTACAACCACCTCCTTTCTATCTACTAATTCATAAGGAGAAGCCTTTAGAATTTTTTTTGGGGTGGTGTGGTCCACCCATAAAGTTGTCCATAGTATCTTGTGCCACTCTCTTTGGTGTTCCATTCATTTTTATCAATCAGATTCATTTTTCGTTTGTGCAATTTGCTAGTCCATTCCCCTATGGGTAGTAATTCAATGAAGTATTAAGATAGAATCCATGTTTAAGGTAAAAATATTACATCCTAGTTCCTAAAAAATCTCACACATTTTTAGACATGAGGGTTTTAGGAAAGTTAAACTGCATTATTAGTTCTTTGAGAAAGTTGATGATTTTGGCCTTGGCAATATTCTTTAGCGGAGCTACGTCTGTCCATATTATAAAATAGTTTGTGGCTATTAGGATCCATTTGTGTCTTGAGTTGGATATGGGGTTAATTATCCTCATGAAGTATAGTCCCCATTGTGCAAAATATTCTTCAACCACGATCGGGCTCAAAGGAATAGCATAGTTCTTCCACTTGCTAGTGTAGAACTACACTAAGAACATTTTCTCACTAGATCATGACATTCTAAAAATAAGGTGTGCCAATAATAACCTTCTTGCATGATCTTTAAAGTGGTAGTTTTCATAGATAACTATCCACTTTTTGGGATACTATGAAATTCACCAAAACTTCTTTAAGCTTAACCCTTGTCTACACAGTCAAGGAGGACTCTGTCGAAATTCCTTTTAGAAAGGAGACCCTCGATTAATACATATCTATTTCCTTGGAGTTTGTAGTACCTCATTTTTTGCTCTTAGATGTTAGTTAGATATCTACTAATTCGCATGAATTTTATCCTATTGGTCACCCAAGACTCATCCAACTCAAACTGGTTCATGAGAATTTGATCAGTCTCTTCCATTTATGCTTTAGTGTCGAGCTCTTTAGTGAGATATTCACATAGGTATCTTCCTCTAACTATATTTGTAGGTTGGATATCTACGTCATATTCTAGGATCATGGTGATCCAATTGGCCCTTTTTTCAATTATTTCCTCCTCCATGATATATTCCCTTATGCTAGGGTGAGCAACACAAACTGTGATCTTGCTTGTCAAAACCAAGTTTCTCAGATTTTTTGGACTCTTCAGAACTATGAAGGCTTGTTTCTCCACATAATTATATCTGGTCTCATACCCCTTTAGAGTCCCTGAATGGAAACTGATGGGGTTTTCTCCACTCCCTGCATCATCCTTTTATGAAAGTACAAAGGCTATACTGTGCTCACCACTATATACATATAAAATAAAATCCTTTGAAAACTTTGGGTTTGCTAACACCAGAGCTGTAGAAATAGCTACATTAATCTTTTTAAAAGATATGTTTCCTTCTGGATTCCAATTGAATGCTAGGCCCTTTTTCAATAGTAATATAATAGGTCTTGTAATTCCTATAAAATCCAAAATAAACCTACTAACAAAGTTGATCTTTCCTAGGAAAGATTGGAATTCCTTTTGGTTATCTGGTAGTGGAAATTCTCTTATAGCTTTTACCCTTTTGAGACAAAATGGATATTTCTTCTTAGAGAACACAAAGACAGGAAACTCTGCTTGTGGTACCCTAAAAAATATATTTTTGGGGATTTAAGGAAATCCAAAATTATTGACACCTTTGGAAGACCTTTTCTAGGTGATCGAAATGGTCACCCTTACATCTTGAGAATATGGTCAAGTTATCCAGATAGATAAGAATGATCAAGTATTGATCAGATCCTTAAATGTAAGATCCATCACACATTAGAAAGTGGCCCCTAAATTTGACAAGATGAATGGCATCTTTGCATAGGTGAATATTCCCTATTTGGTGGTGAACATTGATCTCGTTATAACCTGAAAATCCATTGAGTAGTGAGAACATTTCTAACCCTACCATAGTATTCAAGATCTATTCCATCAAAGTTAGAGGGTTAAGATCTTTAAAAAAGGCTTTGTTTAGGTCTTAGAAATCCATGCAAAGTCAGATATGGGTATGTGCAGGATCATGATGGGCCAAAAAGTGGTGATATTATGGGTATGTGTAGGATA